>LGRX02002209.1:0-68716 GCA_001247695.2 Cymbomonas tetramitiformis
CTTACTACCTTTGACCTTTATAATCTTCACCCAAACCAAATTACCTTACCTTACTACCTCTGACCTTTATAATCTTCACCCATTCCAAATTACCTTACTTACTTACTTACTTACTTACTTACTTAGTCAATCAGCAGCAGCAGCAGCAGCAGCAGCAGCAGCAGCAGCAGCAGCAAAGCTCGAATCCCAACGGGCGATACAGTCGAATGTTTCATCTCACGATCGCCAGGCGCCAACGATGACAGTGCCACTGCAGTCGCGTACATTTATCGCGACGCCACCCCCGCGTTATGGCATGGCATGCTGGGAAGCAAAAGGCAAAGCACTGTCGCGCACATGATCCTGCGGTCATATGATGTAATGGCGAAAGTGATTTAAACATCGCATGGCCGACGCGATGTTCGGAAATCAGATAGATTCGCTTTTACATTGCATATCAGACGCGAGGATCGAGAATTGTCAAATCATTAATGGAATGGCAGACTCGATGTTCATGTTCGGATCTCTCGAGTGCGCCACGTCGGCAAGATAAATAATCCCATCCACCGTCAGATGCGCCTAGTGGAGATCTTAATTTAAGATCGACCGGGCCTAGTACTTAGTCAATCAGCAGCAGCAGCAGCAGCAGCAGCAAAGCTCGAATCCCAACGGGCGACGCAGTCGAATTTTCGATCGCACGATCACCAGACGCCAACGATGACAGTGCCACTGCAGTCGCGTACATATATCGCGACGCCACCCACGCGTTATGGCATGGCATGCTGGGAAGCAAAAGGCAAAGCACTGTCGCGCACATGATCCTGCGGTCATATGATGTAATGGCGAAATTGATTTAAACATCGCATGGCCGACGCGATGTTCGGAAATCAGATAGATTCGCTTTTACATTGCATAGCAGACGCGAGGATCGAGAAATGTCAAATCATTAATGGAATGGCAGACTCGATGTTCATGTTCGAATCTCTCGAGTGCGCCACGTCGGCAAGATAAATAATCCCATCGACCGTCAGATGCGCCTAGTGGAGATCTTAATTTAAGATCGACCGGGCCTAGACCTCTGACCTTTATAATCTTCACCCAAACCAAATTACCTTACTACCTCTGACCTTTATAATCTTCACCCAAACCAAATTACCTTACCTTACCTTACCTTACCTTACCTACCTCTGACCTTTATAATCTTCACCCAAACCAAATTACCTTACTTACCTTACTTACCTTAGTCAATCAGCAGCAGCAGCAGCAGCAGCAGCAGCAGCAAAGCTCGAATCCCAACGGGCGATACAGTCGAATGTTTCATCTCACGATCGCCAGGCGCTAACGATGACAGTGCCACTGCAGTCGCGTACATTTATCGCGACGCCACCCACGCGTTATGGCATGGAATGCTGGGAAGCAAAAGGCAAAGCACTGTCGCGCACATGATCCTGCGGTCATATGATGTAATGGCGAAAATGATTTAAGATAGTGTAATGGCGAAAATGATTTAAACATCGCATGGCCGACGCGATGTTCGGAAATCAGATAGATTCGCTTTTACATTGCATAGCAGACGCGAGGATCGAGAAATGTCAAATCATTAATGGAATGGCAGACTCGATGTTCATAATCATTAATGGAATGGCAGACTCGATGTTCATGTTCGGATCTCTCGAGTGCGCCACGTCGGCAAGATAAATAATCCCATCGACCGTCAGATGCGCCTAGTGGAGATCTTAATTTAAGATCGACCGGGCCTAGTACTTACCTTACCTTAGTCAATCAGCAGCAGCAGCAGCAGCAGCAAAGCTCGAATCCCAACGGGCGATACAGTCGAATGTTCCATCTCACGATCGCCAGACGCTAACGATGACAGTGCCACAACAGTCGCGTGTATGTACCACGACGCCACCCACGCGTTATGGCATGGCATGCTGGGAAGCAAAAAGCAAAGCACTGTCGCGCACATGATCCTGCGGTCATATGATGTAATGGCGATATCCGTGTTAACATCGCATGGTAATCAATCGTGCTGTCCAAAAAGATCGACGCCTAGTGGAGATCGCATATTTGTGATCGACAGCGCCTAGTACTTACCTTACTTACCTTAATCAGCAGCAGCAGCAGCAAAGCTCGAATCCCAACGAACGACGCAGTCGAATTATCGATCTGACGATCGACAGACGCTAGCGATGACAGTGCCACAACAGTCGCGTGTATGTACCACGACGCCACCCACGCGTTATGGCATGGCATGCTGGGAAGCAAAAAGCGAAGCACTGTCGCACACATGATCCTGCGGTCATATGATGTAATGGCGATATCCATGTTAACATCGCATGGTAATTAATCGCGCTGTCCAAAAAGATCGACGCCTAGTGGAGATCGCATATTTGTGATCGACAGCGCCTAGTACTTATTACATGTCAATCAGCAGCAGCAGCAGCAGCAAAGCTCGAATCCCAACGGGCGACGCAGTCGAATTAACGATCTCATGATCGCCAGACGCTAACGATGACAGTGCCACTGCAGTCGCGTACATTTATCGCGACGCCACCCACGCGTTATGGCATGGCATGATGGGAAGCAAAAAGCAAAGCACTGTCACGCACATGATCCTGCGGTCATATGATGTAATGGCGATATTCATGTTAACATCGCATGGTGATTAATTGCGCTGTCCAAAAAGATCGACGCCTAGTGGAGATCGCATATTTGTGATCGACAGCGCCTAGTGTATTACATGCAGCAGCAGCAGCAGCAGCAAAGCTCGAATCCCAACGGGCGACGCAGTCGAATTATCGATCTCACGATCGCCAGACGCCAACGATGACAGTGCCACTGCAGTCGCGTACATTTATCGCGACGCCACCCACGCGTTATGGCATGGCATGCTGGGAAGCAAAAAGCAAAGCACTGTCGCGCACATGATCCTGCGGTCAGATGATGTAATGGCGATATCCATGTTAACACCGCATGGTAATTAATCGCGCTGTCCAAAAAGATCGACGCCTAGTGGAGATCGCATATTTGTGATCGACAGCGCCTAGACCTTTGACCTTTATAATCTTCAACCAAACCAAATTACCTTACCTTACCTTACCTTACCTTACCTTAATCAGCAGCAGCAGCAGCAGCAGCAAAGCTCGAATCCCAACGGGCGATACAGTCGAATGTTCCATCTCACGATCGCCAGACGCTAACGATGACAATGCCACAACAGTCGCGTACATTTATCGCGACGCCACCCACGCGTTATGGCATGGCATGCTGGGAAGCAAAAAGCAAAGCACTGTCGCGCACATGATCCTGCGGTCATATGATGTAATGGCGATATCCATGTTAACATCGCATGGTAATTAATGGTGCTGTCCAAAAGGATCGACGCCTAGTGGAGATCGCATATTTGTGATCGACAGCGCCTAGTGTATTACATGCAGCAGCAGCAGCAGCAGCAAAGCTCGAATCCCAACGGGCGACGCAGTCGAATTATCAATCTCACGATCGCCAGACGCCAACGATGACAGTGCCACTGCAGTCGCGTACATTTATCGCCACGCCACCCACGCGTTATGGCATGGCATGCTGGGAAGCAAAAAGCAAAGCACTGTCGCGCACATGATCCTGCGGTCATATGATGTAATGGCGATATCCATGTTAACATCGCATGGTAATTAACCGTGCTGTCCAAATAGATCGACGCCTAGTGGAGATCGCATATTTGTGATCGACAGCGCCTAGTACCTTAATCAGCAGCAGCAGCAGCAGCAAAGCTCGAATCCCAACGGGCGATACAGTCGAATTATTGATCTGACGATCGACAGACGCTAGCGATGACAGTGCCACAACAGTCGCGTGTATGTACCACGACGCCACCCACGCGTTATGGCATGGCATGCTGGGAAGCAAAAAGCGAAGCACTGTCGCACACATGATCCTGCGGTCATATGATGTAATGGCGATATCCATGTTAACATCGCATGGTAATTAATGGTGCTGTCCAAAAAGATCGACGCCTAGTGGAGATCGCATATTTGTGATCGACAGCGCCTAGTAGTCAATCAGCAGCAGCAGCAGCAGCAGCAAAGCTCGAGTCCCAACGGGCGACGCAGTCGAATGTCCGATCTCACGGTCGCCAGACGTTAACGATGACAGTACCACTACATTCGCGTATATTTACCGCGACGCCACCCACGCGTTATGGCATGGCATGCTGGGAAGCAAAAAGCGAAGCGCTGTCGCGCACATCGATGATCCTGCGGTCATATGATGTAATGGCGATATCCATGTCAACATCGCATGGCCGACGCGATGTTCGTAAATCGAAATTAGTCGCATGTTCTGAATGCGAGCACCACAATGCCTCAACGCGCCGCCACGTCGGGATTACATTCAATCGACGATTACCGGATGGAACCTCAGCTGCCACGACTGCACTAAAATGTAACACCCGACACAAATATATACGAGCATCGCGGCGCGCCACGTCGGACGGAATGGTAATTAATCGTGCTGTCCAAAAATATCGACGCCTAGTGGAGAATGATCGCATATTTGTGATCGACAGCGCCTAGTACCTTACTTAGTGTCTTAGTCAAGCAGCAGCAGCAGCAAAGCGCGAATCCCAACGGGCGACATAGAAGAACTTCCGATCTCACGAGCGCCAGACGCTACTAACGATGACAGTGCCACGGCAGTCGCGTACATTTACCGCGACGCCACCCACGCGTGATGGCATGGCATGTTGGGATGCAAAAAGCGAAGCACTGTCGCGCACACGATCCTACGGTCAGATGGCCTAGTGGGGATCTCTTTTTGAGATCGACCCGCCTAATAAAAATACAAGCTGGTAGTCTCACAGAGTGCCTAAATGCTAGGCTTGTCAATCTCAAGTTGAGATCTCCACTAGGCCATCTGAACTTCTGAAGTATAGAACTATATGAAATCCGATCATCTCATCATTCGTCGCGCCCGCTGCTATCATATAGTGCGTTCAGTGCTTCAGTTGACTACAAGATTGCCCATTATGCGATGGTGATGGTGCCAGCGCTCGGCCGCTCGCACTCCGCGATGACGCTTGCGCTGGCGATGGCACTGGATGGCGTTGGCGCTGAGGTCGCTGCGGCGTTTTCGTTTGGCGATCGTTCGACCAGGCTGCGCCGGGTCGTTCGTCGCCCGTTGCGATCTGAGCTTTATTGCTGAATTTTCATCTTCGTTCACTTTCCTCATAAATAGCAAAATAAATTAAAAAGCGAACGGAGATGGGCACTCGGATAGCCCATATCTAAACTCATACTGCGTACAGCGAACGAGATGCAACATAGCGAATGGTTCTAAAAACATAAGGAGCAGAGATCAGCCCGTGTTAATACGCTATGTTCACGCTGTGCCGTCGATCCGTGTCTACTGTCGCCTACTGTCGACGAGGGTTCACACCCTTCTAGCGTGCGCTGATTTCTTTCATCCACATCACGCGCGCCGGCTACTAAACTATTGCGTACTTTTATAGCTAAGTGTCGATGGTTTGCCTGGAGTATCATATAGCTACGTTTTATTATTAGCAACAGTACAGCGTCGCACCACATAATAATTTGCACTCGCGCGTGCACTCACACACATAACCGCACGTGCGTGAAACAAAAAGAAGTACTTGCACAAGCACATGCAAAATGTCAGCAAAACCTATTCGTGAGTATCATGGGAAAGATATACTGACTCGGTGGTTTCAAAGCAGCAAGAATGCCTTGTCTGTTACGCTTGGAGACGCCGAACGGCGCGTGCTCGTCACTTCTGAAATGTTGCGCACGAACGAGGGTGGCGATTTCTTTGAAACGATTACAGTATGCCACCCGTGGCTAGTATCAGAAAAACTGATTGTGAAGCCGGATCAGCTTATCAAGCGCCGTGGCAAAGCAGGTCTAATCGCTATCGACCAGACGTGGGATCAGGTATGTACGATCGTCTCGACTGGTGATCGCATAGTTGCCATTGCATCATTGCGTTGTCACGAATGTATCACCACCGGCGCCGCGGAATATGTATAGTGTGCAGTATATTATAATACATATTCTGAATACACCTTGTTGTGCAGCGATCAGATCGCAACACTAACACAAGGGCACCTACAAAAGTAGGCCCTGGGACACTTCAGGACGGTAACATCCACCGTGGGGGGAAACTAATATGCGTCCAACTATGTATAGGGCAGGAAAGTGCTCCGATAATCTCAAGACTGATGATATGTGGGCACACCTCTAATCGTACATATATATCGTATATATACATACATACACCGGATTATGTGTACGCGCAGTGCTGTGCGAATTTGCGGTGCGTGTACGTATACACGCGAAATGTATCCTGCATGCAAGATATTCGCGTGCATGTAGGCTACGTTAATGAACTATTAAGATAATGTTCTCTCTTCAGTGCATGGACCTCCTGTGCCACCATCGAATAGCATATATAACATGTAGTCAGTGCTCGCAAAGTTTGCTTGGGTCTGCAAATCAGAGCTGTGGTAATAATTATCGCTGATTGGTCGTCGGTTGATGATACTACTCCTGAATAATCTTGTGTCAAATCTTGTCAGCACATCTTAACACTGATAATCTTCACGATATCTCTAACGAATAATGAAATGTATTGAGTTTCGGATACAGTAATGTTGAGTTCTCAAGACACAAATTACAGTTTCCGGTGTGAAAGCATGGGCGCATCCTTATTCCTGGTCAGAAACATCCGTATATGAATGGATACCAGGTTGAACCAATCGAAAGAACGGCAGACCTAGCATACAGCTGAGTTGATTATGTTTCGTCTACGCGCGATCAGGTCAAAGAATGGATACTTTTACGCATGGGGCGAAAGCAGACAGTCGAGGGCGTCGCTGGAATTCTAGAAGCGTTCATAGTTGAACCCTTTGTTGTGCATCAGCAGAAAGAAGAACACTACCTGTGCATCCAGGTAGATAAGACTGCGTCCAACCCATTCATCGAGAACTATTCGTGTATCTTACTTGCAGTTCTCGCCGGCTACGTACACTATTCACGTTTACCGGTGCACAATGATCACATGTAGCATATCAGCATATGCATATATACGATCATACCTGCTACTTTTAATTCAGGGTGTCGTATGCTTGAGTTCCTACAATAACCAGCGCCAAATTTCATATTGCAATTTATGAGTGATTTGGACTGTGCAATGGTTATTACATATATTGAATTATAAATATCAACATAAAGCATTATCCATGCTGCAACTTTCAACTATTCAAAATTTTATTTGTATATATTGCACAAATATTTTCGGATTAATAAGCGAATACGAATCATGATTGCCATGGACAATTGTGAACGCTGTATTTGCATATCCAAGACCTTGGCTTATGCCGCACAGTTGGTTGCTCGACCTCTGCTCCTTATGATTTGGAACCGGGCAAAATTACTTACCTTACTTAATCAGCAGCAGCAGCAGCAGCAGCAGCATCAGCAGCAAAGCGCGAATCCCAACGGGTGACACAGACGAACTTCCGATCTCACGATCGCCAGACGCTAACGATGACAGTGCCACTGCAGTCGCGTACATTTACCGCGACGCCACCCACGCGTTATGGCATGGCATGTTGGGACGCACTGTCGCGCACATGCTGCTACGGTCAGATGGCCTAGTGGAGATCTCTTTTTGAGATCGACCCGCCTAGTCCTATACATACTGTGATTGTCTTCAAGTTCCATCATAGCGAGTTGTAATGCCGTACACATTATCACAATATTTGTCCACTACCCTGACGAGGTACACAACAATGCTGCACCCAAGGCTCTTGGGCATATCCATACATCAACAACTTTATCTACATTTCTTAATTTTCAAAGCGCGGTTGGATATGAACTTGGTCAAAATGGAATGAAAAGAAATTCCAACCTGCTGATCCTCGATAGTTTCATATTTGCCAAACCCAGCGTGTGCGTGTCGCTGCAGGGTGTATACAAAATATTTGCCAAACCTAACGTGTGCGTGTCGCTGCAGGGTGTATACAAAATATTTGCCAAACCCAGTATGCATGAACGGTTGTTTGCATTCCAGCAATAATATACTCTTTCTAATATTCATCATAACAGAACGAGATCTCCCGACCCCCCACATATCAGCATACGACTGACCATCATGACTTCAAGAGCCAAATAATAAGATGAACACAACATACAATAGCAAACTGGGATGAAAGTTTGACTAAGATAGTAGTAAAAGAGTAGTACCTAGTAGTAAAAGAGTACTATATATAGAAGAACACAAGAGATATGTATGTATATGACAATCATATAGATACCGGAGTTTAAACGAATCGGCAAGTTCTTGGTGGCTCAATGCAAAGTCAATGTAACCAATATGCATACTCAATGAATTGCTTGTCATACAAATGGGAATCGTTGAAAAAGTACTCGTCATCTGGTAAGGTACCAGATTTCAGTTCACACTGGCGAGCAGTTAATACAAATCAAGGTAGCAATTATTACCGCCAGCGATACAATGCTGCCAACGATATACACTATAACTAAGATGTGATATATTTGACAAGCATGCATGTGCGTTATCACATGATCCTGCCGGGCATGCATTACTCGCATACAATATATGTAATATACAGTATATATAGTACATATAATATATGTACTCTTGAATAAAGTGAGAAGAGGAGGGGATATGGATGGTTTCAATCAGAAATTCAAGCAGATGTCACGATCGCTGACTTTCGATTGTGTCACAGGCATTGTTATGTATAATTAGAAATTAAATACGCATATATTGACCTTACGAAATATCACGAGTAACGCACATGCATTATGCTGTCATCATGTTCCATCATCGATAGTGCCATTCGTGCATCAGCTTGCATGTCTGCATGATGTATGCATGTTGGCCATGCATCCACAGGGCCTGCAATGCAATCGCAAGAGTCGAGCATTCGCGAAGAATTTTTCATGCGTACATACATCGATAATCTACCATGCCGTGCATGCATGATGTATAATCGATATCGAACATGTGCATATATGCATACTCGATTACATATAAGTATGCATATATTGGATATCGATTATATATCATGTGCCGCATCCAAAGATATTGCATGAGCATTACAATACAGTAATGCCTCACATTTAAGGAAACGCTAGGTTAAGGAAACAGCCAGCTTTTCGGGGGGGGTCGAAAAATGCGGAGAAAAGAGCTAGGCTAACTTTTTGGTTACAGTGTTAAGGCCGTAACGAAACGCAGTGTTAATATAAGGAACCAGTGTTGGCGTTGAGGCTGGGGGTCAGAAAAATACGGAAAAGCTAGGCTGGCTCCAAATTCCTGTTTCCTTAAATGTGAGGTATTACTGTATTGATCATCTACCATGCAGGTATATATATACAACGTTTATATACTATACGAAGTTTATATACTTCGTATAGATATATCCGTTATCCAACGGTGTCGCAGCGCCAACGCTCCATCTGATACTGCATTCGCTGCGCATGGCGCACATGTATTTACAGCCGTCGTCGCTAAACTGCATAAACGCAGTGGCAATTCGTGCAGACATTTCTGAATTTATATGCATTGTGTGGACGCGCATACATGCTACAATTATAAAAATACGCAAGTGGCACAGCGTGCTTCCTTTTAGTACACTTATATTTGCAGACGTCGTGCTCGCATGTCGCGATGCGATCTAGCGGGCTCCCTTCTACATCGTCTGCATGTCGAACACGCATGGTGCAATTGTGAAATACATCTGCCCACAACTCGCTTCCTGTATCGCAACTGTCGAGCTTGCATGTCGGTTGGGATGCATCCAACGGGATTTCTGCCATGCGGATGGGAGACGATGCATGGGTGTATACAATTTCAAATAAAATTTCAATTATGATCATCAAGCAAATATAAAAGCAAATGGAAATGCGCAGACATCCCGCACTGGAAGCATCGCGACAGCGACATGCAAATGCGGCAGTTGCGATATGGAAACAAGTTATGAGCTCATGCCTTATGATATCAGCTATCGATCGATACATACTCCATGCATTGGCTAGGGATCGAAAGTCGTGATATGATATAAATTGTAAACGTGTACTGTATAGCTGAAGAGGCACCGAAAGCAATGATGATATATTCGATATTGACAATAATTTATATGCAATGCATCGTCATCTAGGTATTTTCGATACAACTTGAATTTTACCAATTCCAATACTTTCAACGTTGACACACACATATGAAGCGTCGTAGAGCGGGTTTTGATACAGTCATCACTAGTAATTAAATGGAAGAATTGCTGGAAAGAATTTGCGGTCGCGACGCGATGGATTTGATATGGTACCCGCATACACCGTAGATTTGATAAAAATCGTACCATACACCGTAGACTTGAATAATCGTCAAACTCTTGAATAATCTACTTACTTTAGGTATATCAAGGTTGCGTCGGTGGTCCTAACTGTCTTGCGTGTCTTCAATACACTGCCAACCCAATCTCGGCCACACACGCATACATACTGTACAGCACAGTGAATATAGCTCACAATCACTTATCAATGCCATTCAAAGGGTTTGGTAGCTCAAATGTCAAAATCAGTATTGCGGATGGAGGTTTTTATGCAAAATTTGATATCTGCTGGTTAAGATGACCCCGATGGCACTGCTGCACTACCTTGCTGCTATCCATCACTGCGCCGCAAGTTTGAGCAAGGTTGGAGCTATATCACTAATTGTGGGGGTGTATGGGATGGTGGATGGGTGAGTGCTTAGCGTGTGTGACATGCTTTTGGTTTGCATTTGATTTGAGATGAATTGTGTGTCTGTTTCTGTGTCTGTGTCTATAGTATCTTGTTACTGTATGGCCCTGCCTTGTTCCTGAATGCTTCTCACATCGACTGGGATGACGGTGAGCTGATTTTGGCGGGTGGGCCTCATCAACCATTCAATGACGGGCTAATACATGCCTTAAAGGATGCAACGATGGATGACACCCACAATGAAATAAGTCAGGCCCGGTCATTTGGTTCCATTGCCTTGGCACTCGTTGGCGCACGATATTATCAATGCACATACATCCACAATTCTTACACCCCCAGTATCTACCGCTCACCGTTACATATTCTACTTCGCACATACCACACACACACACACAGGGGGGCAGGGATGAACCAGCTTCAGGCACAAGGTGGCAGTGCGCTGGCGGTGCATATGCAGAGGGGCTCGGGTGGCTCAGCGAGGCTTAGGGGGTCCCATTCCTCACTAGTGAGCTCTGGAGAATCCGGATGAGTGTCCCGAAGTGTGTGCTGAATCCTTTGATCCCCGGCGTTGGTACATAGTGCAGTCTCCTGTGGCTTCGGGGTATCAAAGGATTCGCAAGGATAAGCACACACACACACACCTCACACACCCCCAACCTCACTACACTCACACCCACATGCACACTCGCACCCACACCCCCAACCCGCACCCACCTCCACTCACACTCACACCCGCACCCACACCGACATAAGGCGCTTTTAACCAAATTGTTATTCCTTAAGTAATACTATGATAATTGCAACTTCCGCTCAAATTACATCGGTTGCACATGTCTGTTTCACATGCAGTCTACTCGCTTTGGTGAAACCATATTGTTTCACGTCGATGGAGGTGTCGATGTTGGTGACGTCGACGCAAAGGCAGCTCATCTCACTGTACCTATCGACTCCACTGTCAGCGCTGATGACATCATAACCAACCTTCTGAAAAGTCAAGTACATGACAGCGATCACCAAAACAAATTGGCTGAGTTCATCGAAGCACTGTTCATCATGTATCGTGAGCTCCACTTTGTTTACTGCGAAATAAATCCATTGGTACGAATGTCATGCGATTAGATGAGCCACTACATCAATGATGCCTTCTCAATGCATTCATGTTCGTTGACATCTACTTGCACAAACATGTTCATAGCATACCCATTATCATGCTTTAAAATGACTATCCTGCTGAGACTAGAGAGAAACTTATCTGAGATAGCAGTGACTGAATCATGCAATTAGCTCTGTACTAGTCGAAGTGGCGGGGTATGGGCAATATACATATTTCCGACAAACGCAAGGGGAACCTTATGTGCCATGTAGTGACCACCTGTTCTTATGCAGTTACACGCACTGATATACTTTCATGCTTGGGTATCATATGGATGGGGTGGGGCGGGAGTGGTGGTGTATGTGAACACTGTGTTGTGATATCCTTATAGCAAAGTTAGAGTATTTGCATGTTTTGGGCATCTGATGCATATCCCTGATGATTGCTCATCACTCAGGACATCTGTGTCTTGTCATGAATGGTGATCTTTGTTCCTTTTGTTGGCAGGTATTTAACAATGGTAAAATGTATGTCCTTGACATGGCCGCAAAGCTCGATGAAGCAGCTGCATTTCTCAGCCAGAAGCAGTGGGGAAATGTTGATTTCCCAGCGCCCTTTGGGCGGGCTGCTTTCCCAGCAGAGCTCAAAGTGAAAAAAATGGACTCCCAAACAGGTGATGCGAGGCCATTGTTTTCTTGCCAGCAATTTCTACAACATGCAGTAGAATGGCATCCGGGCATTTATCAATGGTTGTGTTTTGTGTTTTACAGTAATACATTACATTTAATAATGCTGAAACGGGAATGTAGCTCCATCCATGTATCATGTGAATTTCTTAAATATATATGCAATGTATTAAATACAAGAATATTTTGAAAAGCCCTGGCTATTTTTCAACGTCACATTCATAAAAGTTGAGGAATTAATGTATATGCATGCATTGCTGGTTGATTATAACACTTGAAGAGTGAGCATCAATACGGGAGACATGCCAATCAAGCACTTGCAGACCTCTGGCTTTTTTCACCAGCTTGCATCCGAAATATATTCACACCTGGATCTTCATGACTGGGTCGCCAGCAATATATGATTTTTATATAGGGGGTACGTGAACGTACAGGTGGGGAAAAACTGCCCCCACAAGTCATCCATCTGTCGGCATATCCTCTTCATGTGAAGAGTAGAGACCGACAAATAGAGATTGTGTATACCCCTCCCCCTCCCCCTCCCCTCCCTGCACACTCCCCCTCCCTCCCCCCTCCCCACCCCCCCCCACCCTCCCCCCCCACCCCCACCCTCCCCACCCTCCCCCACCCCTCCCCCTCCCCCTCCCCCTCCCCCCCCTCCCCCTCCCCCTCTCTCCCCTCCCCCCTCCCACCTCGATATGGCGTCAATGGTATTTGCACTGTTAGCAGCGCTGAATTTCATCCGTCCTTGCAAGGATTTCTGGGAATTCGATTTGGCAGAATGAACCTGGTTTATATATGCAAAATATTTCTAAAAATTATATACATTACACTGGGGCTTCAATTGATATAATATGCATACACATACACATGTCGTGTACAGCCTACGATATAGGCCTCAATATTTACCTGTGATGCGCGCTGAATTTCATCCATCCTTGCAAGGATTTCTGGGAATTGGCAGAATGAAGACCTGATTTATAGATGCAAAATATTTCTAAAAATTATATACATTACACTGGGGCTTCAATTGATATAATATGCATACAGCATACACTGTGTCGTGTCTGACCTACGATATGGGCCTCAATATTTGCACTGTTAACGCGCTGAATTTCATCCATCCTTGCAAGGATTTCTGTAATTTGGCAGAATGAAGACCTAATTTATATATGCAAAATATTTCTAACAATTATATATACATTACACTGGGGCTTCAATTGATATAATATGCATACAGCATACATTGTGTCGTGTACAGCCTACGATATGGGCCTCAATATTTGCACTGTTAACGCGCTGAATTTCCCCCCATTTTTTCAAAAGAGGGGGAATCTTCGATTTCATCTCCGATTTTTTCCCCAATACACCCTGCCACATCACTCACAGGAACGCAACGTGCAAACAGGGGCACCCAAGTCGCAAGCAATAGATAACAATACACATATCTGACATGAAAAAAATCATGTATTTGGAATGTGTTGAAGGAGGTAGGGAGAAGCATCACACTGCCTACCTATACAGTAGCTTAGCAAGGACGGCACAATAAAGCTCCAACGTCGCCCTCGTCCCCCCACACACTGTGAAATGTGTCATGTCCACCATCTAATCTGGATAGTCAATTAACTAGCACGACTGTGACTAAACTGAGCAGCTCAAACCCATCCCAAGTAAACGTACGAAACCCATCCCTGCATCCCAAGCAAATCAAGTAGTGCCTTCTGTGACATCGATAATTATCGTTGAGCGCTGGTGGATGTTGTACGATGCCATGGTGACGACGCTGTATATTTTCGATGATGCGGCAGCGCTTGGTTGATGTATGACTGTTGTATGCAGTTGCCATGTAACGTTGGACGACACCACATCGGATACCGCAATTTCCCCGGCATGATTGTCATGGGACAATGCAGGGTGTGTGCGTTGGACGATGTATCAAATATACCTGGGCTGCCCACGCTTTGCTCCTATCGCGCGGGGGGGAGGGACATTTCAAGTCTAGTCTAGGGGGCTTCGGACCGCCCCACTGCCCGAAAAAGAATATCCGGGGGGGGGGGATCGTACCTCCCTACCGCTCGGAAACGAAGTCTGAGGGGGGGTTGGGGGTAGCTTCAGACCCCTACCCCCCACCAGGATTTGTAGTAAAGAAACCTCCCAAAGGGGGGAAACGCCCAAAACAAGCCGTGTGATGTGCCCGCAGGTGTGCGGCTGCCCTCAAATGGTTCGTCAAACGTGAGAACTCACCCAGTTCTCACGATATATGAACGAATTGAGGCAGGCTGCCTACCTCAGTCCCTGCCATTCACGTCGCCATCATCACCCAAGACGACAGCCCGGCGTTATCCTTGCATGTGGCAGTCCTGCCCCCGCGCGCGTGATGGTGGTATCTGCGCGTGGGGCACTCCCGCCCACACGTGGGGTTGGGGAGAGGGGGGGGTTCAGACCCCCCCACTGCCTGAAAACGGAGTGGGGAGGGGTCTAGAGCCCCCCATCGCCTGAAAACGGAGTCGGGGGGTCTAGAGCCCCCCAAAAACGCCCCAAAACTGAGTCGGGGGGGGGATCCATCACCCCCCATGAGAGAAAATCAGGGACTGCGGTGGGCCCCCCCGTGAGCCAAAATTGAAGTCTAGGGGGGAGGGATCCGATCTCTTTTGCCTCTTCCCCCCACCCCTAAGAGCAAAGCGTGGGCGGCCCTGGTCATCTCGTTGACGCCAGCCGTCACGTCAAGGGAAGCCGGGAATTGCCAGCGGTGAAGCGGAAAAAAAATAGACCAACAAAAAATCACAAGTAGGTAAACGCCACGAATTAATTACCTGCAGGTAGAATAACAACACCTCAGTAATTTCAGTAGCACACCGTGCTTCACCACCGGCTTGCTCCCGAGATTGCAGAGGTGGACGGCGCTCGTGCCCTTGCCGCCCTCGACGCACCACTCCATACCACCAAAACCAGTCGTCGACCCCAAGTCTCCCAAGCACCAGCGTCGTCGTCGTCCCACCAGCCATAGTAAAAAATGCGAAGAAGACGGCGGCGGCTGTAGAGGCAATTGAACTGGCAGAGGATGACACCACTGGCGCAGAGGACACTTCTGGAGAGAGCAGCCAGAGTGAAGACAGGAGATCCAGGCAAAGGGCAAAACGAGAAAAGGCTAAGAAACTGGCTAAAGAAATGAAGACTTACAGTGGAGGACAGGCGGGAGGATCAGCGACCAGCCCGGGACCGAAACTTCAGCCAGACACCTCAGACTTTGCAGCCTTTAGGGAGTTGATGCGTGAGCAGTCAGAGCAGATGCAGGCGACGTTCCAGCAGCAGATGACAGCTCTTCAACAGCAGCAGCCCCCAGTGGTGGGTAACGCACCTCAACCAGTCTCGCAGACACCAGCTTTTACAGCCGCAGCGCCAGAAGCACCAGCAGCAGCCGCCGGAAGTATCGGTGCCTGGCACACACTAATGGGGGGGAGACCAACCGCGCCGACAAACCCAATGACGACAGCCAGTGGAGCTCTTCCTCGTACACCGAGAGCGACCCCACGTCCTCAGATGGCACCTCCAGCACCACCTGCGCAGAACGCCAAGCCAGCAACGATCACGCCGAAGGAAATGTCGGCCACGTTTCGCCTGAAAGCAGCAGTCAACAACCTCAGGCTGGTGGCAGTTCAGTACCAACTTGCAGTGCCAAAGGAGTGTATGGAAATGAGTAAGGTGGACCTGCTGGTGCTGACAGCAAAGGCACACAACAATGGACTCCTAGACCTCCGCGCTTTATAGCGGGGAGGCACCCAGCGACAACGATTCTTCAGAGTGAGATGCCTGGTCTTGCTTATTTCTAAAGTGATTGAAGAGGTTGTCGCTGGGATTCCAGGTGGGAAATATGAGGTGGAGGATGCGGTGCTGCTTTCGATGTTTGGGTCTCTGGTATTTTTGTTGTGGACAGGGATGAGGCCGAGATGGTGGTTAAAAAAGTACGTACCGTGGTGGAACGAGTTGAGGCCCACGGAGCTGAGGAGGTGGTTCGCTGGTGAGGCCAATTTTGGGGCCTATGTACTGGCCTCCCCGTGGACCAAGAGGAGCTATGTTGGTAAGTTCTGGACAGGGCCGGTAGTGAGGCTGACAAAACATTTTAGTACGACACTGGACGTTACAGCAAAGGGGGGGAGACGGCTGTATGGGTTTCTGAGATCGAAGGGACTGCACTCGTTTTTTATGATTCCTTTGCGCCTGTATTCGTCAAAGGGTGACTGCGACGCGGACGAAAAGGTTATTATTAAGCAGACGCAGCGACCAAGCTGTTCGCTCAACACGGTGGGGGTTCGCTGGAGGCGGAAGACAACGGGTTACCGCAGGAGACACAAGTCGCAGGCACAGCAACGAAGGAAGTACGGGGGGCGTAGAAGCCGAAGAAACATGTATGAGAGAGCTGACGGGGCTCGAGAACCATCGAGGACGTACGGGCACGTATCGACCGCGGGCTATAACGGAGGGGGCCTGGACAGAGCACTGGGACGACTGACGAAGAACTCAGACCTCGTTAGCGGGCAGTGGGACGTCGAGTTTATTTCTGGTGACTGGAACTACACTAACTGGCCTTCTATTAAACTGCGCCATGGCAGCTCACGAGTACACTTATCCAGCGCGACGAGAGATCTACGAGGTACTCTGCGAGAGCTTTTCCCGATTCTCCAGAGGGAGAACGCCAGACTACGCTTTTCGTCGATCGAAGTTACAGACAATGGCAGGTGGGCCCGAAGGCAGTTAAAAAGTTTGGTGCGTACTCCTTGGCAATGGAAGACGATCCCAAAGCTCCCGCTTGACAGAATCTTACGCCTGTGGCAGGCGGCGCCGAGGGTGACTCGTGAGAAAGAGCTGCTGAGGTTTCGGGCTGCTTTTGTGGCACTTGCCAAGAAGAAGCATGATTTTATTATTCGCGCTACGTATGTTTGTAGAGTTCAGATGCCTGAGGCCGTTTCGACGATCGCTGTCCGTGATTTTCTATATGAGTGTATCTGCCAGAAATTTCCAGCAGGGACAACGAGACGTTTTGTGAGCAGCAGAACACGCGTCGTGAGGACTGCAAAGCCGAAGCTGCTTGACTGTTTTAAAAATCTTCGCTCAGTGACACAGTGTTTTGTCGAACCAGAGTGCACGTGTGACAGGAGAGATCCAGAGCTACCTCGCAGGAATGGTCACGTCTGCTTCAGGACTACAGAACTTACTGGTAAATTTGCCCCGCTGAACCGCAGCCTAAAAGACACCCCGACAGGGGGATCCGGGTCGAGAGACCAGCTTCTGGCAAGTACGTCCGATTTTCTCTCACAGTTTAACAGATTTTGTATAGTCTCTGACAGTGCTTTCAGACAACTGTTCCCTTTTAAATGCATAGTAGAAGAGCAACTGCTGACACTGGTGATTAACGTGGTGGACAAAAATGTTTTCTTAGCAGTGTGCGCTCGGACTGGACTTGCTGTGCAAATAAAATGGAACCGCTTTATTGTTTTAATTAAGAGGCTGGACGCGTTCTCTACGTCCCGTGGTTTGAAAAATGATGTGCTCTCCCTGCTTCACACTTTGGCTGGTAGACTTTTCGCTTGGTCTCGACTTATCACCAGAGACTACTGGATCACCCCCTATTCAAAGCAAGATGCGCTGCGCTTCTGTTTTTCACTCAACTTTGAGCTCTTTGCGTCACCCCTTGATTTTAACCTTGACAGCAGTGTGTTCTTTACCCCATACGCTGAGGACGTGGCTTTTGGGGCAATTGAGAACGGGTATAGCTGGCCGTGGCACTTCTGCGCTCTAGGAAACCCGATCTACACGATGGACCATATCCGACGGTCGATTTTACACGCGATCTACTCAGCCAAGACGTCTAGAAAACCGGTGCGAGTGGTCCTTGTTGTGCCGTACTGGGACAAGTGGGATGAGACTGACGGGGTTGAACTGATCTGCTTGCTCAAAAAGAAGAAGTTCTTTTTCTTGGCCCCGCAGAGTGCCCTAGGCTTTAAAGACCGATCGACGGGGGCACAGTTCGAAGTGAGTCTCCTCTTGATTCAGAACCGAGCAGCTGCGATCACCAAACCGGTGACCCAACAGGGACTCGCACGGGTGGTGAGGGCTTTCGGGGGCTCAGCAGACGACAGAGGAGTGATGTATTCAGCAGGCTGGGGAGTTGGATTTTCTTGGCAACTGGCAGGTGAAATCAGACAGTGGGTTAAATCCTTGTGGCAGGAAAGGCGCTCACTGGCTCGCTTCGTGGAACTGATGAAAGGAGATGTGACTGCGGGCCTTCTTCTCCAGAAACTGGGAGGGAAACTTCTCGGGATGGTCGAAAAGGCAGCAGAGGCTGAGATGTTGGCAGCAGGAGCCGGAGGGGCTATCAGACCTCTGTCGGAGTACCAGGCCTTGATGAGAGAACTAGAGGGGCTTGCTCGGGGAGTGCTTGACAGGAACGTGGCAGTAGGCTTTGGCGTGTGTGGAAAGATCTATAAGGAGTGGCTGGAGAATTAACGGGACGGTGGGAACTACACACCTGTGACTCAGGAGGAGGCGGCAGTGGTACAAATGATGAGGACCAAGTATGAGGCGGCGGGTCTGAAAAACGTGGCACGGTTTGACCTGGGAGGACACTTTGGAAATCTGTATCTGATCCTGAAACACAAAGATGCAGGCCTTTGGGAAAAGCGGAGACCAGTGGTTCCGGGGTTCGCGTCACCGGACAGAGTGTTCCAGAATCGGCTGGGGCGTATCCTGTGCTTCTTGATTGAAGGCACAGCGGGACACTTCAACGTAGCTGCAACACAGGAGATCGTGGGACAACTGAGCAAGTTTGATGGAGGTCTGAAAAGGGGAGACGTGGTTATGGCTGCAGGGTTCGACGTGAAAGAGATGTATGTGAGGCTCAAACACCCACAGATTATGGCAGCAGTCGTGGCGGTGACGGCAGAGGCGATGGGTGACAAAGTGGCAGTTTCGGTTAACACTCGGGGGCGTAAAGGAGTGAAGTGGTATGAGCCTGGCACACCAAGGAACGTGGCTGTGAGATTCTCCAGACAGCAGATCCTGGCGGGTGTTAACCTGATCCTTGAGAATGGCTATCTCAGAGTGGCGGGCACACTGGTTAGACAAACCTGTGGGATTGGGATCGGCGGCGGGGCGAGCCCAGGACTGGCACAGTGTGCGTGCGTGTATGGTGAGATGCAATGGACAAGGTCGCTGGGAGCTGATCGCAGGCTAACGGGCACTACAATGACAGGGATTCGGCTGATGGACGACTGTGCTCTTCTGATCGCAGGCTCGGAGGAGCAAGTAGAGGCGATGAGTGAGGTGTTCCGAGGGTACCTTTATGACTGCTACCCAGACGGAATGACAGTGGAACAAACCTCTGAGGGCCTGGAGTGGCTGTTTTGTGGGATGAGACTCAAAGTGACGGGCGGGGGAGCAATGGCAAAGATGACAATGAAGAACGTTGAGGCGGGAGTGAGGACAGGGGAACAACTCCAGTTCTTCCCAATGGTCTCTTTCTGGTCCGATTGTGGTAAAGTCCAGAAGATGGCCGGAGGGCTGAACACCCTTCACCGGATCGAGAGACACTGCTCCTCTGACCTTCTGAAAGCGGCTGCAGTGATTGACTTTCTGAGAGAACTGAAGTGGCAGGGCTACCCGAGAGGCTGGCTCAGTGATTCCCTGGAAAGGATGGTGGCGAGGGCACCCTTCGGCTTCTGGAACAGGCTGCTGAGGAACCTGGAGAGGCTGGGGTGTAGGCTCTGAAAATGGTATGGTTTGAATTGTGGGGCAGACTGCTGGGTGGGCAGTGGCGTGGTTGAGCTGGGAAAAGAGGGGGGCTCGATCGGGTCTGCATAGGAGGGGCCTTCGGGCCGGGGCACTGGGGAGGTGACCTAGTGCTGGAGAAGTGTTGAGTATGAGTTTCCAGTCTACGATTATGATGGCCACTTGGCCTGACACACATAGATTGGTCTTGCCCACTTGGGCCGTGTCTTATTTCTTCTCTGAGTTTTTGAATTTTCAAGTTTTCTGGAGACCGTGGTACCGTGTATTACGTGTAGCGTATGAACTTTTCAGACATTATTACGTGAGACTCACCTGGCACTTTGTGTACTGCTGCACTAGACCTTTTTGACCCGGTTTTTTCAACCTATGCAACGGGGAAGATTATTATTACGTGTAGCGTCAGAACTTTTCAGGCATTATTACGTGAGACAGACTCTGGCTGGGACATTGAAACTGCATTCCCTGCATGACTTATTTCACAGACCAGAAGACAGTTTTTCATACATATTTACCATGGGACGGGAGCACCTGAAAACAGTTTGGGAAGTGCACATGACAACTATATAGTCAACACAGACATTAGAGTGTTTCAGACTCCGAGGAAAGCCTGCTGACGAGACCTTTGGCAAGGTTGAAAAGCTTATAGGTAGCCACTACGGGAGCTCCGGTAACTATTTTATCGTGAAAGTTTATAAATATTCTTACATATCTGAGTATACAGCGACAGTACAGAAAGACAAAAGCACCCTGCCTGTTTTGACTATACTGTGTTTGCCCTAACCTATACTTATAGGCCGTATACAGACCGCTGGCACACAAAATATTATCGTGACCTCAACAACCGAGACAGTTTTAATTATTTTAGAACCCGACATTGTGCAAGCCCGTTGTACAACATGGTAATAATAATTTGTACAAACTTGTGACCTGACACACTACACAACTAAGGTGAAGCAGCAAGGGACACACAAAGGTATGGCGGCACCACACTACAAAGCATACAGGCTTATAGGCTATGTGAATACTCACCGATCCAACCATGCGGTGAAACGCCCATTCCGATCAGCACATTGAAGACACCCACCGTTCTTGGACACGTAGATTATTAGCAAGGTCTAGTTGGGGACGGGAAGCGTTGAAACTTTTCATCAGGCCAATGTATACACTTTGCGGAAATCAAGCACTGTCGGGCAAGCCCAGAACTCTCGTCAAGGATGATACGGGAACCTCTCACATATCGGTTTCCCTAAAAATCTCAATCATGTTTTATGTTTAATGTGGTTAAAAAAGACGTCCGTGCGCAACACCCTGCTACACGACTTTTTATTGCAATTGACCTGGCAATATGCAACAATCCGTTGTGCGGCGTGTCAAGCGAAACCAGCCAACAGTGCTGTGTCACAACCCGTAGAATGTTGATGTGCAAACAAGTGGACCAGGTGTTGCACAACAATCATGTCCGTTGTCTGGTGCCGGATCAACGCCAATGGCAAGCCAACATCATTAACACGTTGGTCATCACAGCTGTTATGGCATGCTTATGATCACCATTAAGCTGCCTTAATCTACCGAGTGATGAGTTGGCTCATGTAGCGCCCCTGTCCGCCTTTGTAGATCAACGAAAGGGTAGCAATCTGCAGCGCCCCTGTCCACGTTTGCAGATCAACGGAAGGCTAAAGGACTTGCTGTGAAAGCCGTACATCGGCCACTTATATTGTCAACACGTTTGAGAATCGCTCGCCCAAGCTTTACATGCTCAGATGTATATATGGATTCATACAATTAGAGGAGTTGTTATAACATATATATTCTGAATAGTGAATACACCTTGTTGTGCAGCGATCGAATCGCAACACTAACACAAGGGCACCTACAAAAGTAGGCTCTGAGACACTTCAGGACGGTAACATCCACCGTGGGGGGGAAACTAATATGCGTCCAACTATGTATAGGGCATGAACGTGTTCCGATAATCTCAAGACTGCTGATAAATATATAACATATATATATATATATTATGAATACACCTTGTTGTGCAGCAATCGGATCGCAACACTAACACAAGGGCACCTACAAAAGTAGGCCCTGGGACACTTCAGGACGGTGACATCCACCGTGGGGGGGAAACTAATATGCGTCCAAAGAAAGAAAAAGAAAAAAAGAAAAAATGTGACTCTTCCTACTGGAATGCGTCCAACTATGTATAGGGCATGAACTTGTTCTGATAATCTCAAGACTGATGATATGTGGGCACACCTCTAATCTGAATATGTTATATAATATGTTATATGTTATATATAACATAGAATATATATATATATATACAATCATACGCCTGCCGCGCTGCAAGAACTCTCTCTCATTATCTATATATATATATATATATCTCTCTCTCATTAATGGACAGGGTGTATATCGAAAATATATGACTAATGGGCATTTCTCTCTCACACACACAAAACAGAAATGAGCATGCAACAAAATTCTATGAAAATGCACTTAAAGTGCTGGGGGGGGTGTACACTTAGGGGGGGGTCTATATATTGCCATATATATATCGATACCTAACTGGATTCGACTTGAGCAATTGGTGAACATGCAACAAAATAAAAAAGGCTTGCTTATCAAAGAATGCAGGCAGATCTAGTACTCGAAATTACAGTTGCGAGGAGCAACCTTACGAAAATGTGATGTCCAAACAATAACCAATATATTTCTTGAATATCGTCAAGGAATCACTGTGTCGTATATCACGAGGGTACAAGCATGCTCCAGAGTGAATACTACAATTGTTTAATGATCCCTGCGGTAACAAGGCTGTGGGCCTTCACTGGTGATTAGGGTATTGATATTGCGAGTGCGCCACGTTAGCGCCTGCCAGCAAGAATAACAATAATACTACTAGTGAATGAACAAAATATACTGTTGTTGTGGGACTTGCAGGTGCGTCATTAAAATTGACGATACTGAACTATCATGGGCGTATATGGACTATGGTAGCTGGAGGTGGAGCTTCCGTGGTGTATGCAGACACAATTCAGAACTGGGGTTTTGGTCGAGAACTTGCTAACTACGGTGAATACTCAGGTGTGTTTTCATATATAGTGTGATTGTCTATTATGTTACAGAACTCATCAGTACATTCTAATTGGCTAAACTATCATTATTCACTCTGGCTTACCACCATGCATTGTGAGATTGGTACCAAGCAAGCAAGCAAGAGAGGCATCCAATAATTCAGTCAGATCGTGATAAGCATGGCATTAGTTGGGTATACTATCATCTTATGATTGTGATAAAAAACAATGGAACGTCTGCACAAGAAATTAACAATGATGACATATATAGCATATGCCATCAACAATATATAAACAACATGCGTCGCAACAGGGGGTGGTATCTGGGAAGCACACTCTTATTTGGAAGCGGACATGATGGTTTTGGATCGGACCGATGTCCAAATGAGTATATCACAAGCGAGCAATGAAATCCATGCCCCCCAAAACGGGTAGAGATTGAGCATATACAATGATTATGGATGCAGATTATGTGAATGAGGCAATATTCTGGGGTTTTCTTCAAATCACTGTTTTGGATTATAAACTGCAAATGGTGTGCTTATTTGTGTGGGATTCATTTTGACATTCTGAGTGTGAAGTGAAATTATATGATGATGAACCGGTTCATGCGTTTGATCAGCAGAATTGGATTGATATACTATGTTGATGCAAAGGCTTCGCGCATCATTTCTGTCAATTTGTTTGGATGTCAGCTGTCTAGTGTTTGCATTATGCTAGCTAGCAAATTCATGATATATCCATTTGAAGATTAAAAAATCCTTTATTACAAGAAGAGAGTGAAAACGTGTGAGTGAATTAATATTGTATACACCCTGTCATGGCATGAATGCCATTGGATAACGTAAACAGTGTGCAATACCCTATTCTTAGTGGAGCAAACCTACCTTAACCCCTATGGAGCGGTTTGTACCGTATACGAACACTTTGACCGCTCAGATCATAGTACATTCACAACTCGAACTGACATGACTCGTTGCAATCGCACATCCAAGCTTCGCACGCCCACCGCGATAGGTATCATTAATGCTCAAGAATGGATGTTGCACATATACCTATTATATATACCTTACGCACGGGGCATTTCGTTGTGAGCGAATACCCAAAGTTGCTCGTGTCATGGGATGTAATATGTGTAAAATCTATCCTAAAGTGTGAGAAATCGCGGTGTTGGTGACATACATCGGCATGGGTATGCCGATTCAATGGTTTGTATCATATCACATCACCATGCTCTTCATACGGGCCATATATACGTTTCCGATATTCATTTATTGCTTAAAACACTCCATTTACGCCTTAAGTATGGAAAACATTGTAAAACTAATGTTTTTTTTCTTGTTTTTTGGTGTTTTTTTCGCCTACTTGCTTGAATATTTCGATATATCGACGCGTTTGGCCAAAAATAACATGATCTATTCCAAAACATGAATAAAGGAGATTGTTTCCTGGTCGTGGGATGACTTATTACTCGATTATGCAGTTGCGAGAACTCAATTTTCACAAATTTGGTTTCTGGAACGGCGTGTTTTTTTGCTTGTATATTGTCGATATATCGTTGTATATATCATGTGCGCATGCATGCAATAGCTCAACATGACCTTCTATGGGTTGTGGAACATATGTTGAATCTCGTGCACCTAGCATGATACCATATACCACGAACACAATGCATTTGTAAAATATATATTTTTCGCAAAAGGTTCCATCCGCTCCATAGGGGTTAACAGCAGATTTCAAATGCCAGTATCTCTTAGAAAGTTTGACATGTGGGGAATCCCCAATTACTTTTTTTTTTTTTTTTCTATACTCCCTGCCACGCCACTCACGGGAACGCAACGTGCAAACAGGGGCACCCAAAATTGTCTTGGGCCCTGGAAAACTTCAGGACGGTATCGACCATCGCAGAGGGAATAAAAACTATATTTTTCAACTCAACACATTTTTTAATACACCCTGCCACGCCACTCACGGGAACGCAACGTGCAAACAGGGGCACCCAACATTGTCTTGGGCCCTGGAAAACCTCAGGACGGTATCGGCCACCGCGGGGGGAATAAAACTATATTTTCCAACTCAACACATCAGGCAGGATGATGTCCCCTTCATATCCATAAAAGCTATAAATGGGCATACCTGAAGACACCTTTGAGCACACTTCGTAATGCAAGAAGTACACCACGTCCCCAAGTATGTAGAAGATATCAAATTGAATAATCTTCCAATATATATACGAAGTATATATTTTCTTATACTCCCTGTCGCGCCACGCACGGGTACACAACGCTAAAACAGGGGCACCCACTGTAAAGGGTCCTGGAAAACCTCAGGACGGTATCAACCACCGCGGGGGGATTGTGTCAACTCAATATACTGAGCAAGACAGTGCCCCGATTAATTCCACAAATGTGATAAGTGGGCACACCTTAGAGCCTTGGAGTTACACTTTTGAGGAAGTCCGTAAAGTACACCTCCTTGTCCTTACAAACACGTTATAAAATATATCCAATATAAAATACAAATCTGCTCAAAACTTGGGACTTTGAGAGTACGCTTACGGAACGAACTCTTAGACAACAAGAATGAGCTAACCACAACAAATATATATATATACGAAGTATATATATATCAATATATTCCGCACAAAAACCAATAATAACATATATCAAAATAGCAAATCTGTTCAGAACTTCGGACTCTGAAAGTACGCTTACGGAACGTCTTCGAGAGCAAGAATGAACAGTCTCCACACACCCAAAGTATTTGTACAAGTATATTGTTGGATAAAAATCATTTGTGTTTTAATCATAGCATAGACTCATCATGGATAAGATTTCATCA
This sequence comes from Cymbomonas tetramitiformis, assembly GCA_001247695.2. Classification (NCBI taxonomy): domain Eukaryota; kingdom Viridiplantae; phylum Chlorophyta; class Pyramimonadophyceae; order Pyramimonadales; family Pyramimonadaceae; genus Cymbomonas; species Cymbomonas tetramitiformis. Next base: position 26,243 of record LGRX02002209.1, read on the forward strand.
TAAGGTCAATAGTCATGAAGCCGAATATATTGTCATCTACATATGCCAAACATGACAAGTTTCATTAATGTATAATTCAGCTTCTCCCACAATGTAGACTAAAAGTATTGTCCACAATTTAGACATTAGGTTCAGCCCACAACTTAGACAATGGGCATCGGCAATAGTTCAAAAATGAATTCTATTCTGTCTACATCTTAGATAGTGGGGCCCATCCATAACTCAGGCAATGGGAACCACCCAACTATACAGTGGGATCCATCTTCAAATAGTGGGTTCTGTCTATAATGTATATATAATATTACCTTAATCAGAAATCAAAGTCAAATTATGTCAACTTATAACAAATAATTCAAAATTAAACTATACATAAAAAGAAGTATAGTAATGTATTCTATTATATGAAAAAACCCCAAACCCACCCACCCACATAAATAATATCATCTTTGGGTGGGTGGTAGGTATCATAAAATAATGTGTGTGTGTGTGTGTGTGTGAACAACTAATAAACACAAGAAACAACTAACAACTAAACTAACACACTCTTTTTTGAATATATGAACATCCACACATGGGCGATCCCTAGTTCATCCATTTCATATTGCTCAGGGAATTTCTATCCTGTTTTTTAAAAGCGAATTTACTGTTTACACTATGCAATCGTGCTCATCATTATTGAATGAGCTAATTTTGTTCCCTCCAGGCGCTTGCTGTCCCACTGTCCACTGTCCCCTGTCCACTGCGCATATCCCACTTGCCCTAAATAAAGCACTTCCAAGGTTATTCTCTTTAAATGCTGCCAGCAGGTCTACAGCACAAACACACACAGAGAGAGAGATACACACACACACACCAAACCCCGGAAACTCAAGAAGTTCCATAGATAACTCAGGTGTGGTGTACTCACTTCCGTTTACCAAACCTGATGATATTCTCATCGCCTTACGTCTGCTCGATCCGTGGTGATACTAGCTTTGTACTGTAGGAAGATACCAATTGCCCGTGGTGGAGTGATTAAAAAACTTGAATGTCAGAAACACATGAGTGCACAGGTTAAACAAAACTGATTTTACCTGACGAGAACACAACGACTCTTCAGTACTTCCAGCAGTATTTCATTGTGCCCCACCGGCCGATTGTTGGCCAATACTGAAGTTGGCAATGATGTCCAAGCTCTTGACAAGCACGGCGCTCCAGCCTTCGTCACAATTTCCTGTTATCAACCTCCAGTCACCCCAGCCCAAGCCTCATCATTGTTCTCACAGCCAACACACGGTGTCACGTGTCCAGTCTGCCACGTCTACCAGAAAGACAAATATATTGCAAATGAGGGACCGTGGACAGCCGCGACATATCAATCCTATAATGCTAAACCCATCCCTGATTATTCTTGCACAATATGTTCACCTTTGTAGACTGTAGCATGGTCACGATTTTTAGTCAAACATAAGTTTACTGCACCATATACAGCGTTCAAAATTTCATGCATTTGTTTTCTTCACAACCAAACACACTTCCGACACGGCCGCCAACGCGTCCATCTGATTTTTTGGTAATTTTATGGTAATTTTATTTCGATAACTTTATGGAAGTTCAGCGGCTTATTTTTGGTTTGATGGTTACTAAACTGTTATTTTGACGCGTTTAGAGACGAGCAGAAGCTCAGTACGCCGCCATCAGGTCGAAAGAAGCAGGCATCTGAGCCACTGCTTGAGAGTCTGGAAATACATCTTAAACAGTTACTGAGCAGCACGACAACAGCTTTGCGCCTTCTCAAACTGACAAAAAGGAATTTTACCGCGTTGCGACAAGAGGAATCAAGCACATCAGCGGCATCAGAACTTACAAATCTCACAGACTCACAAGTAGTGTCCAAAAATCTGCTCGAGGCAGTCAGACTAGTAGGCGCAAAAGCAGTTGCGACTGCAGCCACAGCTGAACGCGCCATAATCTCTCAGAATGGAAGTGGATACAACGCAGGACCATTGAGCATCCCACTAGGAACCGCAAATCAGCAGGGTCCAAGTGCCAAGACACAACGCCGGAAATTACTGCGAGACGCCAGCAGAGTGGCGAGACAATCTGCGGGCAGTGACAAAAGAGAACCTACAGATATTGATCCCATGCAAACGACTTCGCTCTCCCCCAAACCTACGAAAGCGCGCAGAGCATCGAGGACAGAAAACGAAGATAGACAGGCCTCCCCTGCCAGTTCAATCAATATTCACAGAACGTCAAAAGAGAAACGAACGCAGGTGACACAATCAACGTCGCAGCACAATAACGACTCAGTAGATTGTCGTGGTAGGAAGGATCCTCTGGAGAAACGAAAGAGATCGGAGTCACTGCCAGCAGCGTCAAAGCCGCCTCTCGACGAATCGCAGAAGCGCCAAGCCAGGCATCGCAAAGAATTGGCAATGGAAAATAGTCCTACGCCATCTAGCTAGCAAAAGCTGGCATCTGAAGACGCCCACTTCTTTGTTCGAAACTTTGTTCACGATCGTAAGAGATAGCTTTCGGGAGTATTCCCCTAAAGTGTGATGAGGTATTAACATCCCGAGTAGAGAACATAGAAACGGGCGCCGCGCACGAGACCCACTTTTCCTGAAGAGGTTTTTAGAGCTGGATCTCTGGCAGCGGGCTGCAGTGAGGAAAGTAAGAAAATCCTCAGCGGCATCATCGGACTCTGCACCGATAAATAAATAAGCAGGGGGGGGCAGACTGCCGGAAACAGATCGACGGGTAGAATCCTTTGCCCACACAAAAGAGGCAACAGCCGGATCGGAGTAGGAGCATCTGTCGCTCAAGTAATAGAAGCTGACTTTCCCATCTTAGTGCTAACTAGTTCTTACTAGCAGTTAGTCTGCACACACGTAGCCATCGGATAAGTAACTTATTGAACTGTACCTCTAGTAACTTGTCTCGGCCCAGAGTAGGGCCTGAGAAATTAATATACTCACACGCCCAATAGGGCGTGGTTATTTCTTTTTTCTCTTTACAACCAAAGGCTGCGGACATTTTATTTGTTCTAATCATATGCTATATGTGCCAGGAGCTCCGACGGATGAGCAAACATACGAGTACGCCTCGATCATCCTAGATGTGATGACTGAACATCGTCATCCTGAGGGTAAGGTCTTAATTATTGGGGGTGGCATCGCAAACTTCACAGATATATCTGCGACGGTATGATCCCCACTGCTATGTTATGCTAAATTTCATGGATGCGAACTCCCTCAAACAGTGTATAATGCCAGTCGTTTTCATGCCGATGAAACTCAGATAAGGTTGATTCAAATGGATCTTGACAATGATCACGTGTCTTGTCGTGATTCAAATTAGTGTCGATGGTGACTTGTGATGGACAGAAATGTTCCGTGGAGATGAGGAGCTCCCAGATTCGCCATGTGAAAAAAACTGGACACCTGCATCGTATCCATGTATCCGTGCTACATCATGTGTGTTTGTGTGTGTTATGATATGAGTAAGCTGCTGGTGTATACCATCCAATTTTGGTACAGACAGGCCTGTACATACCAGTGAAAATTTGCGGTGCAGGCAGGCCTGTACCAGTGCAGGTATCGGTACATGCAGGCCTCTGCTGTTCCATGCACATACCGCAACATACGTGTATTTTCTATTTAATTACACTCTGGCTTACCACAAAGCGACTGGCATGTGCCAAGCAACAGAGGCATCTGATACGGACCGCGACGTACATGCACACCGGGCGATACCACCGGCATACATACACGACGCTTTACCCGGCGCAAGCGGGGCATGCAAGACTACAATGGCGATTCACGCTGGTCGATAGATTCCATAAATGGTAGTGACGAATCCACTGTACAAGTCAGGCTGATCCTTTCAAATGCTAGGGGAAAATGCCCCCGGCAGGATTTGAACCTGCGACGTATTGCTCTCTGGTGTGACCGCTCTATGCCACTGAGCTACAGGCGCAACTTGATATTTTCTATAGTATATATGCCAGTCCACATGCACACATGGCACAGCTTGTGTACCTCACTATTATTCGCTTTAGCAATTGCCATTGCCATTATATTCAATCAATAACTGGCGGGTGGAAATTTTTGCTGCCCGGGCCCACACAGTTCAATGGAATAATACAAGCCATTAAAGATCATGCGAGTGTGCTGCGAGAACACGAAGTTACCATATGGGTTCGACGCGCTGGGCCTAACTATCAGGTTGGGTTGAAGAGGATGAAAGCAGCAGGTGATCCATCAGTGAAGCATATAACATATCAATGTAAAACTGGTTGTGTTTATGTTCCAATTTCCCATCACCCTTCGTGCTGCGGTTATCTGCTGAGCCCTAGATTTGTTTTTCGATGCCGGTCACTAACAAGGCGAGTCTGAATAATATCGCATGGTACTCTCAAACAATGTCATATCAGTATAAGATTTTGTATACACCCTGTCACATCAGTATGTCAATGTCATATCAGTAGTTTACTCTGATGTATAGGTAGGATACATACTATCTAATCTATACAATTTGTACTGATGGGGAAACATGGGATGCTGAACTGCACTATATTATCCAATAAGTACATACTGCTTGCTGATGGCCTGCATAGCTATACAAGCGACTGATTATTTTGTAAAATAATATATTAGCTTGCACTGTTGCTTCCGACATTTCTATCACTCATACCTTGCAAGAGTGCGTGCCCACACTTGGACTTTGACCTCACAACTGTGTGGAGAATGTGTCACTGTGAATGCTGGATGCATCCTTGACTGTGGGTGCGATGAAATTTCCCAGCCTCCGGTGTTGATGAATGCATATCACAATTAAAGTGCAGTATATAATGACTGTGATCTGCTGCTTGGTGGCGTGGCGGCTGCATTGTCGTTGATCATCGCGATTTTGCAGCAATATGTGGTGTTTAGTTTGTACAAATACACTCGATACCGACCCTAGCTTATTGTTAACCCACCGTAGTTTTCAGCCCAACCCGCCATAACCTTGTGGTACCAGTTGCGACCGGTATGCTCATGCAAGCGACCCAAGTCAAGGTTTCTGCACATAGAACTAACATAGATAAGTATTGCCTAGCATGGGTCTGTCCGATACCTCGAATTGTCAAGGAGATTGGAGCCCTCAAAAAATGCTCTTAGGTATTGTTAAACCGTCCTAATTTTAGTAGAATAGGCACAAGGTGAAATTAAAATTAGTCTGAAACCCACTGCGCATGACGTAAACTCTGCAATCAACTCTGACACTATACGTACTGCAAGGCCAGGTAAGTAAGCCAGAGCTGCACCAAGTGAAAACCACACGTCAACAAAAGACGATTGTGGTCCTAAGACCTCAACAGTCGGTCCGTCCAGCCCTGTTGCTGGGGTTTTCATCTGTGGCTGTTGCTTCTGTAGCCCCCCCTCCACCTAAGAGTTGCACCAGGCAGGGTCTTCACGGCGTTTAACCCTAATGTGCCGGCCCAATAAAAAAGGCCTCCCCACACAGACCCGACCGGACTCCCCATTTCCTCAGTCCAACCTCGGCCACTGTCCACCCAACGGTCTGTCCCTGTTGTCAATCCGGGCCAGTGTCACAGCCGTACATTCCTCCTAGCCAGTTTTTTCACAAGGCGGTTCCAGAAGTCAATAAACGGGACTCTCAAAATCATCCGTTGGTGGGGGGATAGTACCCAATTTGCTCTGACTTATGCATATGTCACTCGTAGTTTGTACGTCACCAGCATGAGAACTTCACCGTTGAGCACACAGTGATTTGGCGCCTGCATATTGAGAATTTGAAACTGTGACATGTTTAGGACCGTTAAGTGACAGAGGGGTCACGGGAGAAATCCTTTTTCGGAAAGCTCACTGACGAGACTCTTGGCAAGTGTCGAAACGCGTATGGGCAGCCTCAACAAGACACAGTATATTTTATAGCAATTTATCACCTGTGGCTCTGTTTCATTAATCGTTCTACGATTATTATCAAAGTGATTATAACTTAAACAACGCTCTGTACCTCTGTTGGCCGGTATTCTACGCGCTGCCATTGCGAGGCAGTCGACACGGTGCCGTGTATTGAAAGAAGGGGGCTCTACGAGGTACCGTTCTACGACGTGTTTTCTGTGTGTTACAAGTGGGATTCATACTTATCTTACTTAACTCGACCCTAATCGTGACCTGTGGTTTACAGTTTCGATTTCTTACTGTTATCTATCCTCGATTGCCTCACTACCTATCATACTGCGATGGCTGGTGTACCCCCACATGCACAAGGACAATTCCCACCCCAATCGATGCAGCAGTACAACCCTTCTGGAGTACCTGGATTGCCACCTCCACCTCCGTACCCGCCCCCAACCGGTTATCAAGCTGGCGGTAATTTTGGCTCTGGCTACGCTGGGGGCTACAATGCCGGGTATGGAGGCAACTGGACCGGACCAAGACCTCCGAGCAAGTTCAATGAGCTGCAGGAACAGTTGGTCAGTGCACGGATGGAGAAGCTGAGCGCGGAGCTGAAGTTGAACAATGAGAAGGCGCTGCGAGAGAAGGATCGGGAGCTCGAAGACGCGAAGGCTGCGATCGACAAGAAGAAGAAGAAGAAAGAGAAGGAAAAGAAAAAGAAGAAGCGGAAAAGTAAAGAGGGATTATCTTCTGACGACAGCACCAGCTCCGAGAGCGATGTGGGGACACCGGAGGATCAGCGCAGGAAGCAGAGGGAGCGCAAGGAGAAGCAGCGGGAGGAGAGACGCCGCGGACACAACAAAGGGGAGGTGGACCTTATGGACTTCTGACTATATGGGCCCCGCCAGCAGTGCGCTGACCACCTGATGGAGCTACTGGTTTTATTACGGGTAACTCTAAGGGAGCACTTCTGGCAACGGGGTTCTACGGTCGGGGTACTTGGCGCGGAGTATATGATGGTGTGGAGATTTATGGGACTCATATTCCTACACTTATGTACGAAGATGCCGAGATGGTGGGCGAGGCAGTTCTTACCTTACTGGGAGAACTTGACGGCGGAGGAGCTGGCGAGGTGGTATGAGGGGAAGGACAAGTACAGAGTGTACGTCTTGATCTCCCCGTGGACGAGCAGGTCGTATGTGGGCAAGGCGTGGAGTGGCACGCACTATCGATGCCAAGGACACCTGCAAGTGGCGGCGGACACTGAGTTGTGGGGGGGCGAAAAAACTCTATTCCTGGTTGAGGAGCTATGGCATATTTAACTATGTGTATCTGCCGCTGGCTGCTTTTTCAGGGAAACGGGATTGCAACGCGGGGGAGAAGATGCTGATCCGTGCTACTCAACACCACGGGACAACACTGAACACCAAGGGGGTGAGACCGAAGGGTGTGACGGCGGCGCGAAGGAGGAGGAGCCAGCGAGTACGTAATGAGCGCCCACGCAGAAGAATGGTAGAGAGGGCTGCTGGGGCGAGACGGATGAGATGCTCGACGAGGAACTGTAGCGGGAAGATTTTTTCCGTGGTCAAGGCGGGCGAGTACGTGGGTTCAGACCTTCGGATTTGGCTGCAGGCGAGAGCGACGGACGAGGAAGTGGAGAACGTGGTAACAGAAAGAGCTGCACGATACTATAGCTCCTTCGAGCAGCTTGCTCGAGTCCTTTGAGTCAAAGGACTCGAGCAAGCCGGGCGTGATTGGGGTTAAGCCCAAGCTGGGGTGGCACTTGCCAAACCTCCAGACTAGCACACCAAATGTGTTGATCACACCTCAACCGTACGGTCAGTGCAGTTCTGTCGGGTAGCTTTCTCGATCCCCTCACCACACATGGCGAGGGACTCGAGAAAGCTAGGCGTGATTGGGTTTGAGTCCAAGCTGGAGTGGCATTCGCCAAACTTCCAGACTGTCACACCAAAGAGGCTCACGGCACACCCGAATATTCTGGTCAGTGCGGTGGGACAGCTTTATTGTTTGCCTTGACACAGGTGGCGAGTTACTCAGTAAAGCTAGAGTTGTTCGGAGTTGATCCCATGATGAAGTGGCATTTGTGAACTTTCGTACTGTCACATCGACGCATAGAAATGTTGGAATGTGGTCGTTTCTAATGTGACTGGGGAAGGCAAAATACCCCTGCAAAACCCAAGTTGTACGATGCAGAAAATAAGAACTAAGTGCATATAAACTCCCAACCAAGCCCTCAGATAAGGGTAAAGGTTGTGAAAGTGTACATAACGGTCGTATCAGGTTATTTCGAGTACGTGTTGCACATATTTTTATATCGTTAGTTTCAAAACGAAAGAGTTTCTATTAAAAGAACCTCGAAAAGAGACGAAATCCTTTCGTAAGAGGCACACACCGCCACCAGACCCGAAAATCGGAGAATTTGACTGTCCGGTCGAAAAGCGTCTTCATAGTACTACGAATATGCCTGCGACAAAAATAGAAGTGTTCCAACATAATATTTTCACAAGATTCTGGGCGCATCGAAGGTTTAGTAGTGCTTAGCCACGGTAAACGCTTGAAACCCGAAATTGGGTCAATCAGCGATAATTCGACTGCTGAGGAAAAAGACTTTCGTTCCTTTACATTTTGCCGCAAGGGAGAAATCTGAAAACAAATGATCCTCAAAAAACTCGTAAACAAACGTCTGGATAAACTTCGAACCGTTCTAAGCCCTTCAAAACAAAATGGTGCGTTTTCTCGCGAAAGTGAAAATTAGCCAGCGCTCGTAAAACTAGCAAACCAACGGCATACTCCCGCGGTTATCTTGACCTCAACGCCATCCCATACCTCGCAACTTCTCAGAGCTATGTTTAAATTTTGTACATCTGAACAACGTTCTGATTGATCACAAAGCAGAGATCTCCGTAACTCTAGCTCACTTCAATTCATACTCGTGAAAAGTAATTTTTTACGTGCTACCAACCACAAATCGTGGCACAGATCATACTAGCTAACTATGATCCTCCTGTGTGCCTGCCACCTCAGTCGCGCTGTGTCGATCGTTCGTGCTTCCACAAATCCCGGCTCGTCCTCCTTGAATACTGCCAGCTTCATAGCATTCTCAGTTGAGCCTCAAGAAATTCCAGGAAAACGTAGCATACTTACTTCATTTGGCGGACTCCAATTCCTTCGTCACCTCACCGTAGCGCATCGCGTTGACGCCAGCCGTCACGTCAAGGGAAGCCGAGAATTGCCAGTGGTGAAGCGGAAAAAATAAAAGACCAACAAAATCACAAGTAGGTAAAAACGCCACGAATTAATTACCTGCAGTGGAACAACAACACTTCAGTAATTTCAGGAGTACACCGTGCTTCACCACCGGCATGCTCCCGAGACTGCAGAAGTGGACAGCGCTCGTGCTCTTGACGTCCTCGACGCACCAGTCCATACCACCAGATCCAGTCGTACACCCCAGGTCTCCCAAGCACCAGCGCCGTCGTCGTCCCACCAGCTGCGGTAAGAAATGCGTCGCGTTCGCTACGTTGTCTAGAGAGTCAAAAGAACGAACGCGCGACACCGCGCACCAAAATGGCAACCCTAACTATCCCCGGCAAACAAGGGCCTGCGCGGCCTCAAAGCACCACCAAACAGAATAAACATCGACAAGCATCGCCAACCGTGTCGCAAGGTAGTATGTACATAAAAATTCCTCTGTGCGTAAATATTCAGCTGGTTCGCCCGGCGTGCCACGCTCCCTTCAATATGCCAACCCACAACTGTAATCTCCAAAAGTGCTTCAAGCCTCTTCCTTCAATCACAGCAACATGAGAGGTACCTCTTTCGAGCCCCTTCTCCTCAATACTCAGCCCCGCGTCGACCACCTCGCAATAGTGGCGCGTTGATGACTGGCAAACAAAGCTATGTTTAAATTTTGTACATCTGAACAACGTTCTGATTGATCACAAAGCAGAGATCTCCGTAACTCTAGCTCACTTCAATTCATACTCGTGAAAAGTAATTTTTTACGTGCTACCAACCACAAATCGTGGCACAGATCATACTAGCTAACTATGATCCTCCTGTGTGCCTGCCACCTCAGTCGCGCTGTGTCGATCGTTCGTGCTTCCACAAATCCCGGCTCGTCCTCCTTGAATACTGCCAGCTTCATAGCATTCTCAGTTGAGCCTTAAGAAATTCCAGGGAAACGTAGCATACTTACTTCATTTGGCGGACTCCAATTCCTTCGTCACCTCACCGTAGCGCATCGCGTTGACGCCAGCCGTCACGTCAAGGGAAGCCGAGAATTGCCAGTGGTGAAGCGGAAAAAATAAAAGACCAACAAAATCACAAGTAGGTAAAAACGCCACGAATTAATTACCTGCAGTGGAACAACAACACTTCAGTAATTTCAGGAGTACACCGTGCTTCACCACCGGCATGCTCCCGAGACTGCAGAAGTGGACAGCGTCGTGCTCTTGACGTCCTCGACGCACCAGTCCATACCACCAGATCCAGTCGTACACCCCAGGTCTCCCAAGCACCAGCGCCGTCGTCGTCCCACCAGCTGCGGTAAGAAATGCGTCGCGTTCGCTACGTTGTCTAGAGAGTCGAAAGAACGAACGCGCGACACCGCGCACCAAAATGGCAACCCTAACTATCCCCGGCAATATGCATGTCTTACAAAGAATATTGATGCGGCAGCCCTTCTCTTTTTTTTGCAGCGATATACTCTGTATTTTTTGGTGAGGTGTGCAACGCTCTGAAAACTCCGAGAACTAACAACGAAAATAACGGATCGGTAAACGAATTATCGTGCAGGCGTCATAGTGCGTCATCGATGATGTGACCTTCTAGATAGTCTTGCCAGTCCAGTTCCCTTGCCAGATCACTATAAACCACTGCCGCCTTAAGCATGCCGTCCGTACAGCGCCTCTCGATTCTGTAGAGGACATTCGTTCTGTAGAGGACATTCAAGGTTGAGGACACCTTCTGTGCCTTCGGGTAAGCCGAGGAACACCCCATGATCAGAGAAAGTTGAAAAAAAAGTTGAAAAAAACTCCACTTCAGCCCGTCAGAGGTTTGCTCAAGCGTCATCCCCTCCGAATAACACTCGTGTACACACCCCCAGAAGATACACCTCATTCATCTCCTCAAAGTCATACTGTCCCCCCTGAGCAGGAGTGTGCAATCAACTATCAGCCGCACTACCGTTAGCGTCTCCCCCAGCCTGAGTCTCCCGTCTGACCACAGCGAGGCTGTCCGCTGCGCATCTATCCACTAAACGCGACACACACACTGCGCCAGTCCCGGGCTCGCATTATTCCCACTGATCCCACTCTCACATGTTTGCCTCACGAGTATCCCCGCCACATTCAGAAAGTCGGTTTGTCTCAGAATAAACTGCACTCCCGCCAGGATTTGCTCATGAGTCGCCTGGACCGCCACCTTCCCTGGGGTCCCGGGCTCATGCCACTGAACTCCTGTCTGGCCCCGCCTGTAAATTATACGTGTGCCAGCACCCGACTGCATTACCTCTGTCGCGCGACGAATTCCGTTGCTCTCATAGCCTGGATGGGGGTGAGTTAGCCGAACATGCGTACATTTTCTTTACGTCAAACCCCGCCGCCACCACCCAGTCACCAGGGCTCACATCCGTGTCAAACGCCGCCAGTCTCTCGCCAATCTCCTGTGGTGTTGCCACCTTGAAGTGTCCCGGGAATTGCCAAGAGGAGGAAGAACACGCAACGGCCAATCCGGTTCTGCAATAGCCTGTCCGGTGTGGCAAAGCCCGGCACCACCAACCGCCTCTTCTCCCAGAGTGTCGGGTCCTTATATGTTTTAGGGACACATACAGCTTCCCAAACTTCCCTGCCACATCAAACGCCGCCACCTGTACTATGAATAGATTGATATATGTGCAATAATTTGCAATGGGTTCATGATGAGCAATATCATTTACTGTAATTTGCAATACATACCACAGCCTTTCGAATATTCAGCAAAAGGTGCTCACCCTGCTCAAACAAGTTTCAGTATGTTTAGACTACCTTTTTTCAATGGATATATATACATATATATAATATAAGCCACTTTTTACAATGGGTATAAAACATATATGATACTTAAAAAAAAAAGTTTGCTTGGTTTGTGCTAGATGCACCCTTGCATAACTTAACTTACATAATTGATTTGATTGTTTGTATTTTGCTGCCTGGATGTGCTACCGTTTATTTGATTGCCCGAGCCTTCTACATTTTGCATTGTCCTAATTAAAGCTTGGGCCTGCTGCTGATGTAGCGTTACAGATTATTTATTTCGAAACAAATAGATTTTAATCTGACTCAGTAAGTAGAACTCCTCTCAATACCACCGTGCTCGCAAATGGCACAATCATGCATCCATGGCTTCAACGCACAGCTGCAATTTTGCTATACAAACACTGTTGATATAAAGCTGCTGGCACAACGGCAGACCGAACTACACCAGCGTTCAACCTCGTCTCAGAAACATAACCTACAGACGCAAACTACTCCAAGTAAGGGCGACCATTGCCACATGCATTAATAACACTGTGCACTCTGCTGATGAATTGTCAGAAAATTTGGGAATAGATTGGTAAGCATGTTTTGGTATTATCCCATGTCATCTCTATATACATATATTTGTCTGTCGATATATTTGTTCGTGATCAAGCATTACTATTGTGCATGCCATGCAACCATGCTGCTGACAGTATGCATTATCTATACATCGATGTGTCTGATGCTTGGTTTGCATCATCCAGGTGTAGAGACAGGAGTGCCAATATACGTATACGGCCCAGAAACTGGTATGGTTGATATTGTCCCATCGGCATTGGGTATTCAAGACGGAGCTGTTCTTCACGAATTCGACAAAGTCACTGAGGATGAGTCGCGTGTTGTGGTTGACACACATGCAAAGGATGATGCTTCTGTCACGGCCTCAAATTCAGGTGCGTTATAAATTCAAATGGCCATCGTACTACCAATAACTCTCATCCCCCCCCCCTTGCTGCAGGAGTCACTGTGGGTACATTGAGGGTACTTCGGATCGTTTCACTAAATTCTAGGGAAACCACAATGTGCCACATTAACTGACAAAACTAGGGCGTGCATGCCAATGCAATAGGGCAAACAAGCTTGTTAGGTTGCCATCAGTGAGCGGAACATAAATCACAATTCTCATATGATAACATTCACCGACTTCCTGCATGGCAACACAGTAGTGCTGAGGTTTGACTTATCCCATACCGCATCGCTCTTCGTGCATCAGAAGGATGCTGTTGTGGACCATGTTACGCAGTGTATATGATCATTTAGCATTAGACATATGCTTAGCAATGTCAATCAATATCATCATACCAATCAATATATATTTGACAATCATCATGCCTATGATTCGTTTCTGAAGCTTGGAATCATCAGGCCCGCTCAAGGGGTCAATGTACTCAGACCATGGCCTGATTTGATGCGCTTTGTAAAGGTGAAATGCAAATTAATCCAGTGCTGTGTGCCAATTCATGACCTTTTGTTCATATATGCTCTTCAATGCATGGTAGAATGCTATGATAAGTTTTCAATGCCACGACTTCTACTAAAGGTTCAGAGTATTGCGTTTGCTCATATATACATAGCACACATCACCTACTAAGCGGTTACAGTAGTAGCTTCAAAGTGCTACACAAATTGTTTGCCCCCTGATAGTCGCAGTCCAAATCCTTGTGGAGAATTGCTTATCACAAAAAATAATTGGTGAAGTTTTCGGAGGAATTTTGGTTTCCTCACAAAGCTAGAGTTCCCCTCCATTCATATACAGTTGATTTTAGTTTACAATAAAATGTCAAACCTTCAAAGCTGGCTAATATAGTTGGCTGGGGTTCCTGATTATGCAGGTGGTTCAGAGTCTCAGAAATTAAATCGAAGTGAAATGACAGAGGACATGCAGTCCTCAGACGATGCAATGGCATTTGCACCAACATCTTCAGAATTGGCAGCGCAAAAAACACTTATTAATCACAGGCCCTTCTCATTCACAGCGAACACGAGATGTATTGTTTTTGGGTTACAAGAACGGGCGGTGCAGGGCATGCTGGACTTTGACTTTATGTGCAAACGGCCCAAACCGAGTGTAGCTGCTATGGTATACCCATTTGGCACAAACCATTTTGTCAAGTTTTATTGGGGCACTTCAGAGGTGCTCATCCCAGTGTACACCACAATGCAGAGCGCTGTTACCAAGCACACAGGTTCGCACCGCCCCGCATTATTAGAGACCACAGTCATTTGTAGAATGCATATAAACAACACTTCACAACCACTAATTATGCAACACTGTAAGGCTCCCTACGCCATTCACATCTTACATCGTCGTTTTTATGTACACAGCAAGGCCGACACATCATTATTCTATGGTTCACAATCGCTTGATGTTAGCTTATTGATAAAATAATATGCCTACTGATGCTATGTTGCTCTTATTATGATAAATCCGAGTCGCTATGAGTGAGATGACGTGCAATGGAGTTTGAGCTAGTGGCTTCAGAAAACCAGAATCCGTAAAGTCTGCTTTAGTCAAGACATACCACCCTCTTGTGACTGTGCACATTCATATAAACTAATCATGGTCACAGACTGTTGTGGCCTGGTGGCCATGCATGCAGCTCAAGCATAATCAGAAACTTCACGGGTGCCAAGGTAAGGCTTGCGTGGAGAGTCTTCCATCTGGAAAACATTTCAAATTTTAGATCCCGAAGCGATACAAGTGATTTACGCATGTCCTTAAGTATGGCTGAGTATGGGAGATCACTGAGTGGTATCGACCATAACCTTTCCATATATACCGTGGATAGTTTGATCCATAGAGCGCACAATATGTTCATATTGTGTTGGGCGACCTATTATCATAATTTGTAAATTTGTAAATCAGAAAATCTTTGAGTCCTAAAAATCTTTTATGTTTACAAAACAGTTTTACACTATATATATATATATATATATACTGAATACATCTTGTTGTGCCGATCAGATATATATATATATATATATATATACATATATATATGAATATATCTGATCGTTGCGCAACAAGGTGTATCCAGAATATATATTGGAAACGAATTTGCAAGAAGACCCTCCACGCAACGACGCAAGCCTTAGCTACCTTGGTGTAATGTGTGAGGTACACTACAATAGACTTTACCAAAATTTGATTTCATCATTCAACTGCCTGTGCTCAGTAAACTAAAGGAGAGTTTTCTAGTGACAAGACAATGATACAATGGGGACTTTGTTTCCAATGCAATGCATATTTTGTCTTTGAGAACTTCAGATGCATCCAAAGGATCCTCCACTGCTACTGCTATGTATGTTACATGCAGTACGCAATTTTTTAAAAGAAGATTGCCCTTGTCACAGACGGGACCCAACATCTTGCAATCACATGGATTAAGCATTGCTCATAGTATTCTCTGGCTTACCACAACACATTGTGCGATTTGTACCAAGCAACAGAGGCATCCGATAATGAAAACGGACCGTGATAATCACGATGCGTGTCCCGGCGCAACGGGGCATACAAGGCTGCATTGGCAATTCACGGCAGTCGACAGAGTCCATAAATGGTAGTGACAAATCCACTGTACAAGTCAGGTTGATACTTTCAAATGCCAGGAGGGAAGTGCCCCCGACAGGACTCAAACCGTGACCTATCGCTCGCTAGTGCGATCGCTCTATACCACTGAGCTACAAGAGCAACTTGATCCTCCGAAGTGTATGCAATTGCATCCTTGTACACTGTCCAGGGAATTAAGCATTGATCATTCATTTGCTTGATGCCATTGACAATTCAGCTACGGGCAAGAAGTCACGCGGTAAAAAGAAGTTGTCATGAGTAATACTGTTCAAAAGCGTCCATGTGCATTCGTGATAAAGAGGCACAAAATATCTGCACAGCTTACATTTACATCAAGCTCTATGTTGGAATTTCTGTCCGATACAATTGTAAAATGAATGTGTCAAAGAACGTTCCTAGCTAGATCCAGAGGAGGAAAATGAATTCCACACAGTCAGTTCATCATACACATACAATGGTAGCACATCATATAATTATACTGCAATGGTTGTTTGCTTATTACGAGACTTTCACTGAGGGCTGGGGCTGGTGTGACTGGCTTCGGTTGAGCATCCTGGATGCTTTATTCTGTGTGATACACAGATGTCAGTGTTGTGATAAATTTTTCCTCCCTCCGATCTGTTTATGAGACAACTCAAGATGTACTGAAGTACAGTGATAAGATACACACCATCGCCATCATCGCAGGTGGGTATCAACATCGAACATGATTCATGATGTATTTTTTTGCTGCTGAATGATACGTATATGATTATGCTCACGATTGTATATGTAGCCCTGCATGCCTTGTGTGTCACACGCGGAGAATACTGGGCTTGCAAATAAGCTTGCAAATAACATCTGAGTGTGGCAGTGTGCTATTGTCGGATGCATATGTTGTTTAGCACACCCAATTGCATATTGCGTTGGGCCTGAGGCAATGCACATATTTGATGTATTTGAATGTCGTGATGGACTGTAAGATTCTGCGATATCGATAAAATCACACTGATGTGCACATATACATACCCAATAGCATCACTGTGTCACCGTCATACCACCCCCGTTGTAGTCTGCTCCTTGTTCGCTCATGCATGCATCCTTCCATTTATTCACCGTGATCAATATTTGCATTAGTGTGCTGTTCTGTGTTCTCAATGCTATTTGACATGACTCCATCGCAAAATTGAAAGGGCTAAATGTTCAACAAACATGGCATGTTAGCTTGCCAAAAGGCTGCGATTATTTAAATTTATATGTTGAATAACTAAGAATTCTGGGCCGACTGTTTTGGAAATATGTCATTATGTCGGAGTCGTAATACTGCACTGGACTGTACAGCACATTTGCAATATTTGGTACAAGGTGACACAATGTCATGAACGACCTTGGCGGACGAACATTGCTGTGGGGGAGGCAAGATAGAACATGCGACTCCCCTACCCCACCCCTAGCAGCATCAACGTCCGGTGGGCTATGCCTCCTCCCGGCAGCACGTGCCAACGTCTACATAGGGATCTCGCCCCCCTCCCCCCCCTGGCAGCATGTAGATAGGCCATGAACGGACACCTAGGAGGTTCTGTGCTTTTGTCTACACCCTAAGAGATGTCAAATTCGCCCTACTGCTTCCCTTTCGCCTCAACATCAACATCAACACATGCTTACAATGCATGCTTGAACAAACCATTCGAGGCAGCAGGCTGCCCACCTCCCCGCCGTACACGTTGCCATTATCATCACCCGCCACGACAGCCGGGTGTACATCACCCGTGCATGAATGTGCCCGCAGGCGTATGGCTGTCATCGAATGGTTCAAAAAACGCAAGAACTCGCCAAGTTCTCATGATGCAGGAACCATTTGAGGCAGTAGGCGCTCCCCCCCTGGCACGCACTCGGGCGCGTTCGGCTACATTTTTTCGGGCTAGATAATGATGTAGGATCATTATCTCGATTAGGAAGTGATTAAGTATGGTGGGACGATGAAAACATGGATAATTAAGTAGCCTTATTGCAATTATACGTGACGACGGTCCATCCGCCCCAGAAAGTCGGGTATCGTTGGAAAGAGGCGGTCAAGCCGGATATGCTCCTGCATCTAAGTCTGGGGCGCATCAACCGTCGCCACTTAATATTCACGTTCAAATAACTTTTGGTGAGATACACCCTCCGAAGTTTTCACATGTTTTCAGATGGGTTTCACAATTAACCCCCCCGCCGATCTGGCAAGGCAGATTCTAATAGCGAATGTTGTCGATGTTCGAGAGCTACGCGTGGCTCACAGGTGTTCGATACGGACTGCTATTGCGGCACCTGTCCGTATCACAATCACAAGGAACGACTTTTGGTATAGAACGGAAAGCTAGTATATGAATGCGTCGAGCTTCCAAAATCCAGCGTGGCTGCAAACGTGGCGTCAAATGATCCTCCGATCGAAATGCATGCTACGGTAAACTCTGCTTTGAAAAATATCATATGTTAAGTACGAGACCCCCTACAATGAAATAATCCACTCGCGTGGATATTACTGGCGATAAGAGGCTGGAGATATCAAATGTCGGAAACTGTCGCCTATGTGGCATAGTAATTACGTAATATTTTGTGGCGAAGTGGCGAGCTGCGCGACATATAAGTTGGAAGATTTCATTTAGTCATCTGAATCGTTCGCTGACAATGTAGTAATATCTGAATTTAATCGTGCGCACGCGCAAAAAAGTTGAAGATGGTTTACGCCACATTTCTCGGGTGGCATATGACTGCTTTCTCGGGACTTGCGTTTTTATATTTTGTTGAGAGAATCTTCAAAGGGAGACGACAGACGCATACGTGATACTCGTACAGTACAAACGCTTCCACTTTCCCCATTCTCGTTTCTCGGAAGCGAGAAACTCATCCACTGCCGTTCGATTTTTGATCCAGCGGACACCGTGCGGTTTGATCGGGCGCTTACGTATGTGAAAACTGCTTCGCGTACGCCAGCGGGCATACCCCTTGCTCTTTGAAAAATCAGGTAAACATTTTTTCTGACGTTTGTAAGCATAATAGATGTTTAGACAACCCGATAGGCTATTTTTTTAGCACTTGATCAAGCTCTCATGTGCCCGTGTCGGCTCAGTTTGCAGGCATGACTGCAAACTAAGCCGGTGCCTCGGTGCGCACGACACTCAAGGGTCATCTTTGATCGCAAGCGGTTTCAAAGATACTGGGAGCTAAGCCTTGAGCTTCAGGAAATCATATCAATAAGATATGAATATCAAGATTCTGAAGTTTCAGTTGTTGGGTTGCACGCATTCCTCTAAACTGATTTGTGTGTTTTGGGTTTGGGATGAATGTATTCAAACCCAAACCCAAACCTAAGATAAGTCAAATAAATTGGCAGTTCCGGTGTATGTAAACTTATGAAACTTTAGATACATATTCAAAACAGTCCTGGCAACATGATATTAGAAGCAAACGATTTGATATTATGTATGGAATTAGTTATTTGATTTCTGCTTTCAGGAGAGAAATCTGGTCAAACCCTACCAGGTTTGATAAATTCTAAACAGCCGAGGGGTTCCCGACCGTCTCAGCCTATGAAACATTGTAGTTAGTTTCAAGAGACTCTCATAACTAACATATGTCGGGCACAAAGGCAGCGGGTTGGGTTTGAATACGGGTTTGAATGTATTCAAACCCAACGGTTTGGCTATCGGAAACGCGGATGATGGGCAACCGCCTTTCCGATAGAGCGAACCGCTGCCCTTCTAAAAGTCTGCAAGACTTTAGTATGCATATGCAATATGAAATATGTGCAGATGCTGTGCATATTGTGGCTCCGCAGGGCATGCGCGGGGTCCTCTGACTCGATTTCCCGCCCTCCTTGACCCCCTCTCACTAAACGTGCAGCACTTCCTAATTTCTGCACGGATCTTGCGCACGAAAAAAATATGTTGTTCCCAACACACCTTAGAATCAGTGTGCAGAGTTTTATTGTGTTCGGCATACCGCAATGTACCGAAAAGAATAGCCGCTGCACGCTGACTCAGGGGGTGTGAGGAGAACAAACATATTGCAAAACATGCCCTCAGTATTTCGACTTCGTTCGCATGCAGATCTTTTCTGACCGCAACTGTGACGTGAGGTACGACACGTCATCATTTTCAGAGATGAGGCTGACAATATAATTTTGGTGTCGACTGATGCCGCGTACTTTGCATCGCGGACAACACATTGGCTGAAATTTATGGATGATATTTTCATTGGTTCAGTACGGTTGACCTGGCATATTCCCGACCCGCTTCCCGAAGCGCATCGCGATACTGCTGACTGTAGTGACGTGTCGAGATCTTTCGGAGTCGGAAACGTGATTTTCTGAGTTCCAAGAAAAGAGACTTGGGTCACGTTTTCACGATGAAATCGTAGCATCATTATCTAACAAAAAAAACGTTGTCGAACACACCCGAGCATTATGGTGGTATCCGCGCGTGGGGCGCGGCTTCATCGCCAACTAGGCCTGCTGCCCTCCCCGCCTAGCAGCAACGTTTTGGTATCGTGCCCCCCACCCCAGTCTTCTACCCCCTACTAGCAACATTCAACGGTCTAAGGGGACAGACCCCCTAGCAACACGTGTGTTCTATCTTGCCTCACCCCCAGAGCAATGTTCATCCGCCCTTAGCTTATTATGGGCTATTTGTTCTTCTTGTGTCGATGCATACGTAACCCAGTATCATCCGTGTGTAAACGAGCAAGCTGAATCCCCAGCTCAGTCAGCTCAGGACACAGATACAATACACCTATCATGCCGGTCGCTTTGTGGTAGGCCAGAGTGTAATTAAACAATACACTTATCATCAATACAGTAGCGACCTGTTTGTAAGTGATCAGTGCGACTATTGACGGAATGTTGCAATTGTATTATACACACACAGTGAACAATATGTTCCTCAGTGATCGCACACAAGTGCTACAGTACTTCAAAACTTGTTTTTTGAGGGTACGCGTTGTCAAAACGACTGCCCACATGACTCACATGCATGCACTCATGACACGGCATTTGTTATGCGTGTACAAAACATATCATGATGCATGATACTCATCTATGTAATATGAAGTGACCTTCACTCATGCAGTCTACGTGTGTTTCACACTGTGAATCACTAGGGTGTGTAGCCTTGTATGCCCCGTCACGCTGGGACACATGTCGTGATTATCACGGTCTGATCTAATTATTGGAGGCCTCTGTTGTTTCTTGCTTGGTAAAAATTGCATAATGCGTGGTACTCGTGGTGGCAAGCCAGAATGAATAATAATAAATGTTATTATGCTAAATTGTATATGCAGCTTACATACTTGGATACAAAAAATAACACTGCTAGGAATTTGAGACAATTTCCCAGCGTTCTTACTTACACTTTCAATTGTAGTACAATCGTTCCCGCAGGTTTCTCCATAGCTTGAAAATAGCGGTCCACGTCTACTATCGGATGCCTCTGTGTTTGGTACACGTGGTAAGTGCGTTGTGGCGCGTAAGCCAAATAAGCCAGGGTTGATGTTTAATAATTAAAAAAATAACAGCATTTCAGCACTTATTTTGAGCATTTGCGCGAACGATGTATTAGTTTTCATCAAGTTGCACACTGAGAAAGGCGCGTGGGTTGTATCACAGAGGGGGTGCCCGAGTTTCAGACACGACATCTCATCAAAATGGCACATGATTGCAATGTGGGACTGGTGGGTCCAGCCACCGTTGGTGGGGTGAAGGCAGGCTGCTTCCGTATTGGAAACACTGGCGGTGATTCATCACTACACTGGGACCCGTGCTTTTCATTAGTCCTCATCCCTTGCCTATAACATCACACCGCAATTATGTGTGATCCTGCTTCTAAAATGTAAGGGGTATGCTGTCTGAAGGCAGGCTGTGGGATTGTTGTAATACGCACTTTGGACAACACTAAAGACAACCTCACCTTCATTAGCTGCATTGCTGTGCTTTTCTAAGAGTGCTTCCACCAGGGCGTTGTTGGGTGTGATTGCCCTGGCCAACGATAAGGATGCCACACAATTTTGACATTCACTGATTTTCTCACAGGAATGCTAGACAATGTAGTTATGAGCCGTCTCTACCGACCTGGAAGTGTTGCATATGTATCTAAGTCGGGAGGCATGTCCAATGAGCTCAACAATATGCTTTCTAGATACACCGATGGTGTTTATGAAGGCATTGCCATCGGAGGAGATCGCTACCCTGGGTCTACATTCATTGATCACCTGCTGCGCTTCCAGGACAATCCAGGCATGCATGGAGTCCTCAAATCTCATTCAAGCTTCACATGTACTTTGTGTATGCTACATGCACTGAGAACTCTACCCGCCATATATGATATTCTGCTGCAACAACACTGTATCCTATGGGTATCTTACACTGGATGATTTTGTGCAGGTGGACGCGGGTGTTGTCGCGCATGTGTATGTAGATAAACTACATAAACTAACTAAAAACCCTAAAAAAAAAACCCAAAAAGCCTAAAACAATCTGCACATCATGTGTATGTGTATGTGTATGTGTGCTTATCCTTGGACCAACTCCTTTGGCACACCGTAGCCGCAGAAGACCGTGTGGTACTAAGAAAAAAGAAAAAGAAAAAAATGTGACTCTTCCTACTGGAAGCGTGAGATTCAAAGGTGCACAGCTGTTACGCCTGCCCCTAGTCACATACAATTTCAAGGCGGCTTCTTACTGTTCTTAAGAGCCTTTTCCTTTTCCGATTTGTTGTGCGAAATCAGCATCTTGGTGGCCCAGTCCACAGAGATGCCACTGATTTTTTTGAGGAGGGCCTCCGCTTCCTTCTTTTTGAAGCCGAGGTGTTGCGTGAGTGCCCTTTCGTTTTGTTCATATACCGACCCTGTGGTCCTGAAGATCATCGGGTGGAAGAACACGTTGTAGCCCTTGGACCGGAGCAGCTCCATAAGAGGCTCGTACTTGTTGAGTTTCTCGTGAAGGGACACGTACCAGCGCGTGTCCCACGTGAAGGCTACCTCTATGAGGTGCATTTCGCCCATATCCTCCCTTTGGGCGTTCCCCGGCCTGCCCGGGGGGGCGTCCCTGACGTTTTCGGCACCCTTGATCATGACTATATCCACAAAGTGTGGTATGTCATCCGGGGGGTCTTTCGACCCTGGGTGGTCTTTGCCGTCCTTGCGGCACTGCCCCCTTCTAAGTATAAAATCCGGAATTGGTACTACATTGTGTACCCACGCCAGGAATCAAAGGATTCAGCACACACTTCGGGAGACTTATCCGGATTCTAGTTCACTTGTGAAGATTGGGACCCCCTAAGCCTCACTGAGCCATCCGAGGCCCTCTGCAACCACACCACCGGCACACTGCTGCAGTGTGCCTGAAGCCGGTTCATCCCTTGCTGCCCTCCGAGTTCCGCGAGCTATATCTCCACCATGAAGCCTACACGTAGGAGGTAGGACCACCCCTATGCCCCCTGAGCCTCATTGGGCCACCTGAGCCCATCTGCGGCAGTGCGGCTGCCGTGCTGGCAAACTGCTGCTGTCTCTCGACTAAAGCCTGCTCACCTCCGCCCCTCGAGCCACTCGAGCCATCCCTTCCCCACCGATCCCACATCCAGAAGCACCCCGCTGCCCTTTACCTGCCCTAGAGTCTCGTTTCAAGAGAATTATCTTGCGTACCCACGCCACGGTCGAAATCCCCAAGGGGCTGAGAATAATAAACTGGGTTGCCCTCATCCGAACCTGCGCACCCGCCACCGACTTGCTCCTGCAACCCTCTACCCTCAGCACCAACTTCATGGGACTGAAACCCTTGCACTGAATGCCTTGCGAGGAAGCTGCGAACTTGAGCAATGCGCTTCACACTTCCCCGACAACTACCGTGTTGCACTCCGTGTTCCTACTTGGGGTCCCATCCCACACTACTTGCCTGTATGGATGCCCACACTTTGCTCCTGAGGGGGGGGGCAGTACAGCAGGGCATTCGATTACCCCCTCCTAGACTCTGATCTTGGGGGGTTCCACCCCCAGACCTCGGTCGTGGGGGTTTCGGTCCCCCCCCAGACCTCGATATTTCCACTCCACCCCTAGACCTCGATACTTTTCTGTAGGAAAATCCTAGGTACCGTCCATTGGTATCGTTATTTCCGATACCAGCATCACGCACGCGGGGGTGGGAGTGCCCAACGCGCGGATACTATCATCACGCGCGCGCGGGTGGGAGTGCCCAATGCGCGTATACCACCATCACGCGCGCAGGGGTGGGAGTGCCCCACGCGTAGATACCACCATCACACACGTGGGGGCGGGAGTGCCCCACACATGGATACCACCATCGAAATATACTTGTTTGGGAATAGGCCTCCAACGCTTTGCTCCTTGGGGGGAGGGGGCAATTCACATCGGATTCAACCCCCTCCAGACTTGCCTTTCGGGTCTTGATTGGGGGGTTCAGACCCCCTCCCTAGACAATTAGACCCCTCCTATAAGCGTCTTTCTTAACAGTGGTGCGCTGGGGGGTAGGGACCCCCAACCTTCGTTTTGATGCGTTGGAGGGTCTGGGACCCCGGACTCCTGGGTGTGATTGCCCCCCAGGAGCAAAGCGTGGGTAGCCATAGAAAAGTAGTTGCTCGGGGAACAGGGCAATTTTGCGTTCTTGGGAATACTTTTCTGTGCATGTGACACATGACAGACGGACGGGCGCGGGCACACGACAGCGACAGCGATAGACCATCGCATGCGCATGACCAACACTATTACACCACACGACAGCCACATCCGATCAACACAAACATTTAGATTATTAAATTCAGATTTCAGAAATCAGAATGTGATCCAACGAGGAATACTTGTCACCGGACTAATCGAACATAAAGTACTTGTGACACAGTGACACTTCTGCAAGGTTTTAGGTTAGAAAGCGCTCTTAGGTGCGAAAACGAAGCGCTGGACGCTCAACTGCATGCATACCCCTACGCACTGTTACTTGAATTACATCAAGTAAACATTTTTTGCCACGTTTGCAACTGAAATATATGTATTGCTAACACAATATACGGATACCACCACCGCGCGCTGGGGGGCGGGAGTGCCCCAAGGGCGAATACCACCATCACGCGCGCGCGGGAATGCCTGGTGCGCTTCATGTTGCAGGTGCAGGGGAGGGAGTTGCGTGGGCTTGATGAGCGCGTCAGTGGGGTTGCACTCCCACCATCATCTGATTATGGAAAAGCCCGCTAAAACTTCGTTTTTATTTCCCTCGTATTTTAAGCAAGTTTGTGGGGATTTTGATAGTGGTTGGAGGATGTTTACCCCCCCTCCCCCCGGAGTAAAACTTCAGGTCTTTGGGGGGTCACAACCCCGCCCAAGACCTCACTTTGCTTCCGTGGGGGGTTCTGACCCCCCGAGTCCAAGTTTGGCTCGTGGGAAGATTGGTACCCCCCCCCTGGATTCGAAAATGTCCTGTGCTGCCCCCGCCCCCGTGAAGAGCAAAGTGTGGGCAGCTTGATGACTTGTGTCTCAAGCCCTCCCTGTGGCCGATAGTTCACCAAATGCATATGCGTATGCATATGCGTATGCGTATGCGTATGCGTATGATTGTGGATGAGGATGTGCATACGCATGTGTGTGGCTTATCCTTCGACCGATTCCTTTGGCCACATAAGTTTATTGGCAGTGATGCTCACAAGTGATGAATAAGCCTACACTACATTCTGAATGGGGGTCCTGAATGTCCGCTAGTTTGGGGCGGAAGTGAGCGGCCATTTTGATCGTGAAGATATCTACCAACAGATTTCTGTTTTTTCACGGTGGATTATAGGGCGGAAGTGAGCGACCATGTCGGTCTGGCAACATGATGAATGCTGATTGGGCTAATTGCCACGATGAACTAAAGCGAATAGTCCCTTGAAATGCGAAAGCGGGTTGAGGCATGTCGCGTGGTGGCGATGCCGGTGTTGCGATTGGACATCGTTCTTCGAATGTTGATGACGTCATTAAAAATATTCCATCTGACAAAGTGAAGATGCCATTGAGAGACGGCAGACGTCAAAAAAACAGGCTGACCACAAGCTATCGCGCTCACTTCCATGCTTGACCCCTGGATAGCGGCCCGTAAGTCACTGTTCAGTGGTGTTGTGTTCGGTATACTACCGTATACCAAACAAGACATACATTTGCATATACGTCATAAATAGTGTTAGGAACAACATACTTTTGCGCGCGTAAGATCCGTCCAGAATTTAGGATGCTGGACGGTTATTGTGAGGGGAGGGTAATCGTCTCGACTCTCGTCCAGCAGGGACACATATTGCACAGCATGAACATATCACACATATCATATACACACAAGAAAGACATACTGATCATCTGGCAGTGCACTCTCACCTCTAGCGGAAACGCGGGTGTCAACCGCGTCCACGTTTCCGGCACGTGATTCGAGGCAGCCGTCTCGACTCACGCCCAACGGGCACGCATACTGCACAGCATGAACATATCACCCATATCATATAAGCATACGAAACACATTCTGAGCATCTGACAGTGCACTGTTACCTCTAGCGGAAACGTGGGTGTCAACCGCGTCCACGTTTCCGCTAGGGTTTCTACCCTCAATCGCGCACTCGCTTGCAAGCGAGCATGCGCATCGGGTGAGGGAAGCGTTAGCAAAAATAGTTTTTCATATGTTTCATCTTTCCAAAATAAATTGTACAGAGTGAACGGTCAGCCACACATCTCGCTGTTGGCTGACGCGTTCAAGTGGGTATAGCGGGCTGAATTTCAGGTTTTTGAAACCTCCCATAGTTGCGACATAGGTTATCATTCTGCGCGAACCGGGTACCCACATACTAAGCATGAATTTGTGATAATATTATATAGCAACAGGCAACTTAAATTAATACATCATCTTAGAATTCTTTACTTCGCTGGATATAGGCACGCTGCGGGGGAGAAAGCGTTCCGCCTCAAGTTAAAATCGCATATTTAACAAATCACAATTGAACATGGAAATTGTTGAAAGCGACATCCCTTGCAAAAAGCGACAAGAGGTAGTTCTCAGGCCTTGCCTGCCTTGAGAATCGTATCGCTCTTGCTGTCTTGCATGAAATCAGATTCAGCATTGATTAATGAAACTTCATTAGATTTATAGATTGTCGGAAATGAAGAGTCATATTAGATTCTCGAATGTGATGACTTATTCGTCAAAGGGAAATCATATCTGTAAAGCATTTTCACTCGTGTCAAGAATAAATAATATAGAGCGTTAATGCTAAAGGAATAATAAATGAATCGTACGGCTTCGGACATATCGGTTACAAAGTTATTTAGCAGACATTTCGACCCCCCATTCAGAATGTAGTGCTAAGGCTAAGCCTAATACCCCTATAAAGCCTCAATTGGCTACCTGAGTGCCCATGTGACTGCACTGCCTGCGCACTGAAGCTTTGCCTATAAAGCCAGTCTACATGATTGTACATCCCATGCTGCCCGAGCAATCTCCCCAACCATCACGAGCCTACACTCAGATCCACCACCGCCCGCTGCTCCTTGCCTGCCCAAAAACCCAGTCTCAAGAGACGAGCTCGTTCTCGTCTCTTTTGAGAGCAGGACGTCCACCAATGACATCCCCACGGTTCCAAAGGGTATCCCAAGAGACTGAAAATGATATACTGAATCGCTTCCTTCTGGCCTTGAGTGCCCGCCACCAACCAAGTTGCGCTTGCAACACAAAAGTTATGGGACTGATGCTCTTACACAGTTGCACTGGGAATCCTGCGAGTAAGCTGCATGTGTTATTGAGTAACGAAATGAAGTAAATACTACAGCTCTTGTTCTGGCCGTGCCCACGCTTTGCTCCTATGGGGGAGGGGGGGGGGGCAAAGGACATCGGATCCCACCCCTAGACTTCGATTTTGGGTCGCAGGGCAGGGGGGTCCATACCCCCCAGACCCTGATTTCCTCTCACGGGGGGTAATGGACCCCCCCTAGACCTCGCGTTTTCAGGCGGTGGATGGGGGCGTCTAGACCCCCCCGGACTCCGTTTTATGGGGGTGGGGAGGTCCGGACCCCCCTCTCGCCAACCCTGCACGCAGGGGCGGGAGTGCCCCACGCGCGGAGGGGAGGTGGGCAGCCTGTCTCGATTCGTTCCTATATCATGATAACGACTCTGTGAGGTATCGCGACCGTTTAAGGAACCATTTGAGGGCAGCCGCATATACCTGCAGGCATACCACACGGCTTGTTTTAGGCGTCTCGCCTCCTTCAAGGGGTTTCTTTACTACGGATCCTGGGGGGGTGAGAGGTCTGAAGCCACCCCTGACCCCCCCTCGGACTTCTTTCCAAGCGGTGGGGGTCCGCCCCCTAGACTTTGCAATATCCTTTGCTCCCCCCTAGACTTTGCAATATCCTTTGCTCCCCCCCCTAGGAGCAAAGCGTGGGCAGGCTCTGCATAAATCCTACTTTGTTTGAGTCCCATCTCCACACATGCCAAGTGGGCCGCTGTGTCCCAGGCCCTCACTAATAATTCACCAACCAATATTTGCTTCGTCCAGATATCATCACTGTTAAGAACTGCAAACCACTTCATCGTCACGTGGGTAGGGTCGTATGGAAGCTGATGAGACGTTGTCTACTGTGCGCAACTATTGTAAGTGATCATCGTTACTGGGGTGCGGATGTGTGTGGCTTATTCTTGGACCAACTGCTTTGTGTGTGACTCAACTTAAGGCTGCCCACGCTGTGTGGCATTGTGATCGTGGGGGGGTTGAGGGCACCCAACCCCCACGACCTAAATTTCAGGCAGCCTAGGGGAGGGTTCTGAACCCCCAAGACCCGAAAACAAGTTTTTGGGGGGTGGACGGTGGAGGGCTCCCAAGACTTATGGTGACAATAAATGTACCCAAAACTCATACACAATGCTTTAACAAATTGCGCCTGCGGCTGTTAGAACTACCCCCCTCCCGAAGGGGTTACAATGGTGTACTCCTGCCCCAGCCCGTGCGCGCGAAGGTGGCAGGGCACTCCCGTCCGGTCCTTAAAGGTGGGTCGTGAGGCCGATCAATCCCCCGAAGACCTGAAAAGCAGGTCCAAGGTGGGGGATCCGACCCCCCCACAACCCGAAAATCAGGTCTAGGGGAGGGGTTTGACCCCCCCACGATTTGGAAAGCATGTCTGGGGGGGAGTCTGACACCCCCACGCGCGACCCAAAAATCAGGTCTAGGGGAGCTCACTTACGACCCGAAAAGCAGGTATGGGGAGGGGATCCAATGTGACCCCCTCCCCCAAGGAGCAAATCGTTGGTCACTACATTTGGCCACAGCCTTTGACAACGCAGTTGAACGTTTCCGTCACAATCCAGACCTGGACATTTGGGACAGGCTTTCAGGCTGGGGACGGACATTTGGGACAGGCGCAGAAAACGATGACAGACACATCATTGAGGAACCTTGGGATCGATTTTGTCCGAAGAGATCAAAATATCGGCCACAGTGTCACATCCCACAATCCTCAAAATGTCACTTTCGCGGTCGCGGTCGCTCCCTCGCTTCAGACGTAATCTTCAGTGTGTCACTGTCACGTTTTTGTCATCGCTTTTTGCAATAGTTGTCGCTTTCGGCAATTTCCAGGTTCGATCGTTACTTACTAAATATGCAATTTTAGATCAACTGATACGGCACGTGAGCGAAAGCGCTCTTGCTCAAACAAGGAGCATAGCCCCTTCCTCTAAAAACTAAAATACAGTAGGCAGACAATTTTTTCAACGTTCGTAACCGATATCTGCACATTCAGCACAAGAATAGCTTTTTTTTAAGCTATCATTTGACCCCATCCGCAACCGCATCAGCTTCGTTTGCAGTCGAGACTGCAAGCTAAGTTGATGCGATTTAAGATGGGGTTGACCCATGGCATGAAAAGCTTTGCAGCCGAGGGGTTTTCGTGCGTGTTAGCGCACGAAACCTTGTATTGATATGGCTGATAGTAATATTAATGCACCCCCTTACGTGCAAGGACTGTCGTCAAGTATGCACGAAAAGGTCACATCATAACTAAGAGCTTTTTGGGTTTGGGGTTTCATGTACCCAAACCCACAAATTCCAAACAGTCAAGGGCTTCCCGTGCGTTCTAGCAAGTGAGACTAGGCTGATATGTTGCCAATATATATATATATCGTTAACATCTCTGAAGCACAAGGCCAGCGATACATTGCCCTTGGCTGTTTGGGATGTATTAGGTTTGGGTACATGAAAATCCAAACCCAATAAATCTGCCAAAGAAATAAATTGATCGTTTCGCGCACAAGTTATTTCAGACCTTGAGCTTCAGGTAAGTTAAAGATATGTACTATATATATATCTTGGTAATATGTGTGTATTATTCAGAATATATATAGAATATGGTGCATTTTTGATCTTGAATTTATTTAGTCGATATTGATTAATTTCGACTTTTTTCATTGCTTCATAATTTATTTCATTAGTGTCATCAGATTTGTTTTATTTTCATTTTCAAGGTCAATTTTTTATATGACATAATATGATGTGACATATCATAATGTTCCCTATACTTTACAATTGTTGATTTCTGATTAGGACAGCTCGCTGTCTAAGTTGGGCACTTTGTCACATTTGTCACTAACTTTTAATTAGTCATATATTTGACAACTTAAACTTTATTATTGATGACTCATCTTTGACTATATATTTTTGAAAGCTAGTCAGCAATGATTGTTAACTGATTGATAATTAAGATTACACAAGATCTTTCAAGATGTGCACAACATTCTTTGTTAAAAAGCTTTGGGGGGTTGTGGTTAGCTCATTCTTGTTGTCTAAGAGTTCGTTCCGTAAGCGTACTCTCAAAGTCCCAAGTTTTGAGCAGATTTGTATTTTATATTGGATATATTTTATAACGTGTTTGTAAGGACAAGGAGGTGTACTTTACGGACTTCCTCAAAAGTGTAACTCCAAGGCTCTAAGGTGTGCCCACTTATCACATTTGTGGAATTAATCGGGGCACTGTCTTGCTCAGTATATTGAGTTGACACAATCCCCCCGCGGTGGTTGATACCGTCCTGAGGTTTTCCAGGACCCTTTACAGTGGGTGCCCCTGTTTTAGCGTTGTGTACCCGTGCGCGGCGCGACAGGGAGTATAAGAATATATATATATATATCTTGGCAATATGTGTGCAAAGTTTCGTGCGCTAGAACGCACGGGAAGCCCTTGACTGTTTGGAATTTGTGAGTTTGGGTACATGAAACCCCAAACCCAAAAAGCTCTTAGTAATGATGTGACCTTTTCGTGCATACTTGACAACAGTCCTTGCACGTAAGGGGGTGCATTAATATCACTATCAGCCATATTAATACAAGGTTTCGTGCGCTAACACGCACGAAAACCCCTCGGCTGCAAAGCTTTTCATGCCATGGGTCAAACCCATCTTAAATCGCATCAACTTAGCTTGCAGTCTCGACTGCAAACGAAGCTGATGCGGTTGCGGATGGGGTCAAATGATAGCTTAGAAAAAGCTATTCTTGTGCTGAATATGCAGATATCGGTTACGAACGTTGAAAAAATTGTCTGCCTGCTGTATTTTAGTTTTTAGAGGAAGGGGCTATGCGCCTTGTTTGAGCAAGAGCGCTTTCGCTCACGTGCCGTATCAGTTGATCTAAAATTGCATATTTAGTAAGTAACGATAGAACCTGGAAATTGCCGAAACACACGCACAAGAACCCACAGCCACAGAATGTTCGCAACTTGAACTTTGACAAGCCGTGCTCGTTCCACTACAAGCCAAGTGTCACCAATCGGGCATCTGACGGTCACTGTCACATACAACATGACATCAGCGATCTTAATTCAAGCTTGACCGAAATCCAAGTTTTTCTGCCACTGAGTTCCAAGCGATCACTTGAATTTTCGGGAAAAGAGAAATCTCAGCCCAGCGATTCGTTCGAAATGAACGGCAGAAACAATTTTACTCATATCAATTTCATGTGTGCTTTTGATGTCTGTGGCGGAATGTAGTGAGCCTATGTAATGCCCATCCATTGATTATTCCCGCCTGATTACGAGATAATTGCTTCTTGCTCCACCTACCATATGGGCTGGACTTCTACGATCGATATAGCATATATATGCATGCACCACTGGATTTGGATAATGCAGCAGCAGTGCAATTGTCGCTTGTCGACGTAAATCTTGCTTTGTGTGGGTGTGTGGGTGTGTGGGTGTGTGGGTGTGTGGGTGTGTGGGTGTGTGGGGGTGTGTGTGTGTGTACTAGAGAACTAGACTTCCAAGGTTCCAACAAAGACCACATGGTCCCACAACTCTTATTTCAAAAGTTAACAACATTTTCTCATTATAACTTTCAATTCATATTGGGAGTATCAATGGTGCTTTGCCTCAAGATTGTGTGTGCCAACTATGCAAACAGGTTGAAACTTGGATATGAAAACGCGGGAGAAATCACATATTTCTTCTGATGATCATACTTGTGTGTGCTGATCGTTCTACGGAACCCTGTGTCACTACTGCAGCATGCACGTTTGCATGACTGCTGGAGGTCTTGACCAACACAATGGGCATCACTTAGGCTTAATGAATTTGTTGTTTTGACCACTGTGACGGCATGTGACAGATGTCAAGCTCCTGGTGCTCTTGGGAGAGGTTGGTGGGACGGAGGAATATGAAGTGTGCAAGGCACTGAAATCTGGCCGCATCAATAAGCCATTGATTGCATGGTGCATTGGAACATGCGCTGCATTATTTCCGTATGAGGTATGTAACACTACTTGTGCCAAATGTCTCCATTTTTTGTGACCTGGAATTGCTAGCTAGCGAGCACCAACCCATCATTGTCTATTACTTGCGCTTTAGCTTCATACATACTTGTAGTGATCAATCCGGTGCTAAACCAGAAAAGGATCGTTCAGAATGGACAACACAATACCTTAGCAAGAAGCCTCAGATATACCATTATTTACTCTGGTTTTCCACCACACATTGTGCAATTTGTACCAAGCACCATACGCATCCAATAATTAGATCATCGTACCGCGATAAGAAACCTCAGATATACCCGCAAGCGAGATCCACAAGTCTGTAAGCATATTGTGCGGCCTGTTTACTGAAGCAGACATCATGTGAAGTGCAAGCAAGTGCGCGCGTGAGAGCTGTGATGAGAGACAAAAATAATGCAGTGCCCCATGATCCAGAACACACATTATGTCGCAACCTAGCATATGCTCTCCAAATTGAGGATTTTAGAATTAATTAATATCGTACTAATACTTCTCAATGTTCGATTCAGTCGTATTTAGTTGTATTCAGTGTTTGGTTATCCATAGTGCCAACAGCAACTTCCAAAGTGCAAGGCTATCCTTGGTAGGCTCTTTGCACACACTGTTTGTAGGGTGCTGAGACTTGCAGACGCTGCGGGTATAAAGCTGGAAACCCGGACAAGTACTTGCTTGATTTGAGCCTTACATCACTGTACATTATAGTATTCACTCTGGCTTACCACCACACATTGTGCAAGTTGTTCCAAGCAACAGAGGCATTCGATTGTTAAATCGGACCGTGACAATCACGGTGACTTTGCATCGATACATCCCATATTAGTATTCACTCTGGCGTACCACCCGCCACGCATGGTGCGATTTGTAACCGCATTGCATCGATGCATGCCATCAATTTGTTCATCATGAATCCACCTGGCCGCGCAGGCTTCACAAACATGGGCAACCCAGTGTTATGCATATCAATACAACAACACCGTACCTACGAGCAGCCACACATGCGCGACTGGGTGTGTGTGTGTGC
This sequence comes from Cymbomonas tetramitiformis, assembly GCA_001247695.2. Classification (NCBI taxonomy): domain Eukaryota; kingdom Viridiplantae; phylum Chlorophyta; class Pyramimonadophyceae; order Pyramimonadales; family Pyramimonadaceae; genus Cymbomonas; species Cymbomonas tetramitiformis. The sequence goes on from LGRX02002209.1 coordinate 59,578, forward strand.
TGGGCCTATCCCTTCAGATCCAATTTGGGCATGCTGGAGCCTTGGCACAAGGGCAGGGAGAGACAGCAGCCGAAAAAAATAATGCACTGCGTGAGGCAGGCGCTGTTGTCCCTGACAGCTTTGACAAACTCACTAACAGCCTGGATTGGACCTACCGATCATTGGTTGCTGATGGAACAATTTGTGTGCAACCCGAAGGGGAGATTCCAAAGGTAAAAACAATTGAGCTAACTTTCCACAATACTACAACCCAGGCACACTGTATCTGTATGCGTTACAATGAGATGCTTCAATTCACTTCGTGCTCTAGAAAGGCGCACGTCAGCGTACCCAATTGGACTAGCTGGCGAACGAGCTAAGTCATCAGAGTTCCTATCTAACTGAGTCGTCGAAGTGCCCAAACTTTATGAATATGCACATGGAGTGGTACAATGTTAATGCTTCAAACTAATGCTGACCACATGACACCTACATCCAAGGTGCTGGAATTACCATATAGGGATCTCCCTAATTGCCAGTGTGTATTGCTTTTTTTTTTTTTACGGCCCGCAATCAGCAAATCCACTGGCCCGCTTTCGGCCAATACGGCCAGTCTCCAAAATTGCCCGCCGCAGGCGCGAAAATTTAATTTTAAGTATGGTGATATTGTAAAAATCGCGTAATTTTGCATAAATTTTGATATTTTCATATCAAACGTCACGGCCCGCATCCATATATTCCATCGGCCCGCATGCGGCCCGGAGTGGTGAGCTACGGCCCCGGGCCGGCCCGCCACGGTAAGCAATATACTCTGCTAATTGCCGGTGTGTTTATAAATGTGTCTTTCATCCCCCCCTGGCATTTGAAACGACCGACCTGACGTGTATGTACAGTGGATTTGTCACTACCAATTATGAAATATTTATCAACCGCCATGCCGATCGCCAATGCAGCCTTGTATGCCCCGTTTGCGCCGGGAGACGCGTAACATATTAAGTCGTGATCCGTGTCTACTGTCGAATGCCTCTGTGTTTGGTATACACGGTATGCGCGTTGTGGTAAGCCAGGGTTGATGTTCAACGACTGTGTCTTTCAGCACCGTCATTCATGCATGTTTCACGCACGATGCTACAAAACGTTCCAATACATGTAAACCTTTACTTCACTTCAAGCGGCTAAATGTGTTCATGTATCATGTGTGCAACCCCGCCATCGATACATACCTACCTACATATATGCATACATACATACATACATACATACATACATACATACATATGCTCATGCATCTGGCCAATCTGAGTTTTGAGTGGCCAACGGCTGTTGTATTATCACAACATTGACACTGCTGCTATGATTATTGTCAAATACATCCATTCAGAAATTCCACTACATTGTGTCAAACTTGCTAAACGAGTGTGTGCATATACAAACCATTCTGACTATCACAGAACGATGTTGTATCGTTATGGCTTATCGTTATGCGCCATGCAGTGTCCTCAAATGTCTTTCCATGCCTCTCAAAAGTGACATGTGTCAGAATGTTGGCTGCGCCGGGTTGGATCCCATCAATATTCATATACTATCAACCCTACTACTGGCTACTGTTTCAAGTGCACATCACTGGCACCAATTGATTTATGAAAAAAAAGACCACACATTTTATCATAAAAAAGAGCTTAGTGAAGAGTGTCTAAGTAATTATGCAACGATGTAACAACGGCAAACAAGTGTACCAAGCTAGAGTGATGCATAATAATGCAAAGCAAATTCCTGTCAATTCTAAAGTGAACAGAGACATTATGCCTCGCAGAGAAAGTGCATAACTGAGAAGCCGGCAGGCAGATTGATCAATGCAATATGCTGATTGATGAATATTCGAACGCTTTGTAAAGTGTCAACAACTAGGGAACACAGAAGAATGCTTTCCCTCTTGCAAACATTTTGCTTCTAATTGCCAAGAAGGCAGCACTGCAGAACCATACTTCACATTGAATATTATTGTCCATAAAATATGATACAGAAATCTCACTGTGGATTCCGTAAAAAATGCAGGTTGTCCCACGAAAACCACTGCATTTGTGTGTGTGCGCGCGCACACACGAGAGGGACTGATATTGATGCAAATATAATTGCCATGTAAGACTAAACGAATGTGTCTCAGCCCCAGCATTGACTGTTACCAACAGTAAGCTCGTGCATGACCCTGATGAGACATCTGGTCATAGTCAAAACATTGCGCCACTCTCATCATTTGTTAATATATATTGATTGACTCCCAAGGGGTGCCTGTATTCCTTCTGAAGGTAGAGAATTACCATTTGAAGCTAATTCTTATCTACATTTAAAACTGTCGTCGGGTTTGTAGGCTACCTGCTGAGCCATGCTCAGCAAACTATAATCTTCGCTTTTTTTCAGGACTCTTGACTATATATCAAACAATAGCCCTGGTTTGCCACAACCATACATGATGATGGCGGCGTGATGTGCTGTGCAGGTTCCAATGGACTACACGTGGGCCAAGAAACTTGGGCTTGTCCGCAAGCCCTCAAACTTTGTCTCTTCTATCAGTGATGATCGAGGTGATGAGCTAACATACGCTGGTGTCCCCATTTCACAGGTGTGTGTGTGTGTGCAATTCCGTGATAATATCCATGACGAAACTTCCTCATTATTCTTATTGTACATTGTCCTACCCACAATGCACGAAACTCATATATACCACACCGGTTTCATATGCCATGCTGGCAAGTTGGATCATGCACGTGTTTATCACAAGCAAGCTGAGTATCGTTTTGGGGAGCACATCTATCAGGTGTTTAAGCAAGATCTTGGCATTGGTGGAGTGATCTCATTGCTGTGGTTCCGGCGCCAGCTCCCTGTTTATGCCACCAAATTCATTGAAATGGTGATCATGGTTACTGCCGATCATGGGCCAGCGGTTGCAGGCGCTCACAACGCCATTGTCACCGCTCGGGCAGGTATGATTCCCTTCCTTGCGTGGCCACTATATGCCAATGCTAGACTTGTATGCACTTATTGAATGCCTACTGTGATTTGATAATCAGTGTTCTCGTTTACTTTGAGTGATTCGTTAGCTGCGTCTGTCTAGCCAGATCCGTGCATCAAAGTGGGAACCCTTCTCCCCCACTCCCTCCCCACGTAACTTGTAACAAATGTTGACTTATAGGGACATGTTCTAATTACTGCACCTTGCTTTATTGCATTGTATTTTACCTAAAACTGAATTGACCATTTCCTTACCCAACTGTCCGATTCACTCTGAATTTCCCCATAAGAGTCGTTCATCCAAATTCCCAACTCTCTCTCTCTCACATTACTCGTGCTTTAGGGATCCCTCCCCTCCCAACAAAGTGTTTCCCGAATCTGTCTTGATTCTGTCACACACACAACAAATTACGCAATTTGTTATTAGGCTATGAAATATGGGAATACCTCACAAAAATAAAATGCTCGTCGCCTAAACTACAGGTGAGGCCGCGTCATTATAACTTAAAAACACGAGTTGCTTAAAACTGATCGCATGCATACCACGAACTGTGCCCTCCCACATAGGCTTGCATATACTTAGCATCCGTCCCTTGATAAGGAGGTCAATCACACTATCATAAATTTCAGGAGGCCTTACCTAGCTGGCTAATAACTGCGATATCCAATCTCGTGAAGTCTGACCTAATCCTTCACTCTCCATCAGCTCTCCTTTGTGTTCCGGAGCTTTTGCGGCAGAAAGGCTGTTTACACGGATACTCTGCATGCATACTCTCTCACGTGCAAGGTGGTATATTGAGAGAGTATGCACTATATGATTCACTCTGGCTTACCACCACGCAATGTGTGATTTGTGCCAAGCAACAGAGGCATCCGATTGTTAAAACATACCATGATAATCACGATGCGTGTCCCAGTGCAACGGGGCAAACAAGGCTACACACGAAGCGATTCACAGCGTGAAACACACATACTGTAGGTATGAGCGAAGGTCGCTGCACACACAAATTATATTAGCATGCACCACATGATTATCCGTACACGCGCGGTAATGCATGTTGCATTATGAACACATTGAGAGAGTATGCATGCATACATGTTTGTGTGTGTACGCACGTTCACCCTTGCGCCGATTTCTGTGTGCAACTGGTGGTCCTGGTCGTCACCTGACTATGTGGGAAATACTATATTTCTAACTGCCCGATGTACCCACACGGGGAATCAAAAGCTTCAGCACAAACTTCAGGAGAAACCTGTCCCTAGAAACTCCGAAGCTCATTAGAGATTAAGACCCCCGCTGAGTCATTCGGCTGCGATTGCTCCGCTCAGGTTTCATATTGACCTGCCGGCTTGCCCTCACTCTTTGAGCCTGCCCCAAGTGCCAACGACCAGGCCGATCCCGGCAACCTGTGTGTGTGTGTGTCCTTGCATGTTTGTAATGCGTGTATGAAGTTGGCTAACTTCCAGCCAATCGAGGCATTACATGCGTAAGTGCGTGCTCATTACCGCTCCACCCTGTAAAGTGATTAGCCTCAGTTCTTGTTCACCAGGCCAGGACGTTTGACAAATTGATTCCACTGGTTCTGACAAAATTCAAGTGTGACAAAGCCACTAAATATGGCTGCATGTGGGGATGGTGCATGTGCCTTGTGTAGGCAAAGATATGATTTCATCGCTCGCATCCGGCTTGCTGACAATTGGGCCTCGATTTGGCGGGGCCTTGGATGCGGCCGCTCTCATGTTCATGGAAGGCGTGCGAAGTGGGGAAGATGCAGCGAGCTTTGTCGCAAGGATGCGGAACGAGAAGAAACTGATCATGGGCATCGGCCATCGGGTGAAATCACTAAAAAATCCAGATCAGCGTGTTGTCATCATCAAGGAATATGCCAAAAAGCACTTCTCTTCCACCGCGGTATGATTCCACGCATTGTCAATTTCAAACATATGTGCATTTTGTCATCGCACTTGAGTAGTGCAGAACCATGAGTGACCGGAAAACCGATTCTTACAAACGTGTGACAAAGTGGGAATGTCCGATACTCTGATTACCACATCAACACATCCTGAAATCCTTGTACCATGGTGGGTCGGGTAACCAAGGGAAGCTAGCGATGATGCTTCAACTGGGTGTCCTTGTTGGGCAGGTGTTGGACTATGCACTGGAGATCGAGCAGGTCACGACCCAAAAGCGAAGCACTCTGATCTTAAATGTGGATGGGTGCATAGCTGCTTGTTTCGTTGACATGCTCCGCAGCTGCAGCGCATTTGAGGAAACCGAGGTCACCGAGATGATTGAAAATGGCTGTCTGAACGGGCTCTTCACTGTTGGCCGCAGCATAGGCTTTGTAGGGCATATTCTGGACCAAAAGCGGCTGAAGCAGGGCTTATATCGACACCCTTGGGATGACATCTCATATGTGAATGCTGACGACGCTTGATGGTGCTGGTTGTCTGAGGATGTAAATACCGGTAGACCACTATTTCTCGAAATGGTGATGCTTTGCACAATTCCAAGATGCATCACCCAGCAAGTTTGTGCCTCAGAGATATTGCAAGCTCAACCTTCGTTGCGACATTCGGAGAGATGCGGCAACTGAATTTTTGATGACAGCAGAAACAAACAGAGAAAGGTATTTTGAACAATATTTCAGTATTCAGAACACATGAATCCAAGAAAGGAATAAAACATGGGGCTAGACAGATTGTCACGTTGAACATTCTAGTTGCAGAGTGTCACCGTTGAATAGCTCTTTGCGTCTCTTAAAGCATATGAACTAGAAAGTTAATTGTTCTGCACAGTACTGTTTCGCATCAAGACTCTTTATCTTCATCTCGCTTTAAGCTCAAGTCTTCGTTCTGCACCTTGTCACTATACCTCTGCATCCCCTCACCACCATCCACCTTACTGATCGTGCTTGCATACCGTTTCGAAGTTGGGCTGGTATAAGAACCTACTTGAAGGTGTGAAAGTGCACTATGGCTTGGCATACTCTGCATGTATACGACAACATCTGCAAAAATATAATATGATAGAATTGTCACACCAAATAAGACGCAAGATATCAGAAGAGGGCCGCAGTTGTACCTGGAGCTCCTTAGCCGCTCGAGCTGCTTCTCGCTGCCTCAGTTCACTCCGAGTAGGGAGCAAGCCACTGAACATGCTTTTCTGCGCAACCAACAGAAATTCCTTTAGACCCTGAAGAGGTGATTCACCAAGTAAATAGTCCCAGAAGATAATCGTAGAGGTGCCACTCGACCTGCGATGTTCCTGATGCATCTCCGACAAAGCCATACTAAGGCCCCTCATCGGTTGGGGAGCAAGTTTTGAAAACAACTTATTCCAGATACGGATCTCGAAGCTGGCCCGTGGAACATACAGCGCCAGAGGAAGGAGTTGCAGCTTTCACCATGAATCAAAAATGATGATCGACTGAAGCGGCCGGCACAGCATCCGAAAGCGGTGAAAAATCACAGAACCACTCAGGATAACAGTTTTAGGTTGAGAGAATGTTTGACGTTACCTTAGTCATGCTGTATACCGTGGCGTCTGTACAAAGAACTAACAATAAGATAGACACCAGAGAGGCACCGAAGTCGACTTGAAACCCAGGCTCGAATCTGCACTTCAGCGGCAGCTCACCACTGTCAAGCGCAAGGCTTCGAAACGAGGACTCGGCTCGCTTTCTGAAACAAGTGGCTGCCCTCGGACAATACAGTCTAACTCTCAAGCTGACCGCCCACTTCTCTGGAGCGTGCCACCAACCTATCCCAAGGTGTGGCACCTTGCGTTCCCAAACACCCCTAAACAGCGTTCTTTACAAACTTGGCAACAATAAACGAGTTGTGAAGCACCCCGGAAGTGCCAAATTAGTTGAAAGGGCCCTTAAAGCCGTCGAGCGATACTAGCTCGCCCTGGACAGCAAGTGACATACACGATTGAGAACACTCGATGGCATTTCACAAACGTACGCATGCAAATGCAAGATATCTGAACACTCGGTAAAGTGATATGATGCTAACGGCATTCCCAGATGATAGAGCCCCTTTACGCAAGAGTTTCCGAACGCCGCGCAAGCACAGCAAATTCAGTGCCTAAGCAATCGAGAATCGAGATAGGTGATAACACGAAGGAAACTAAATCTCAGAATTAGCCTGACCGGTTTGTGTTGGGGCATACGTATTGGGAGCTGAATAGTCCCAGCCTGGGTTTACTTCTACACCCGGTGCCAAGTATCCCAAGTTGCTCTCTGAGGACAATGAATAAATTTCCTGGGGAAGAGAGCACCATGTGAATATCATTGAAAAAGGGACCAAATATGTACCAGTGGATATCGGAACTAATACGCATGTCCGACGCAAGTAGCAGTAGGAAATAGAATGGCGTGGCGTGAAAGAGGGACCCACCCGGAAGCTTGTAGGGGTACTGACCGTTCTTGCAAGTTGATATTCAGTTTCGGTTAGAGGATTGGTTACAGGGATCGATTTGGCTAAAGACGTCTTAAATTTTTGTCGAGAGAGCAATGACGGTGGGGACAAAACGTTGACACCAGAAAGCGAAGCTGCTATCCGAATACTCATCTTATTCTCCTCCTGGGTAAGCCGAGCGAATGAATGTAGTCAAGACTATCGACCGCAACCGTATTAGAATCAGTATTGGTTAGCGATGACAAGAAGGTAATGAAATCAGCGTTCCATTTCACCTTCGACTTTTTCACTCTACTAATCTCGTCTATTCACACTTGCGATTACACATCCAACGCCCTATGGACGATCTCCGTGGCGTGTCCGACTTCTTTCTCGTTTCTGGTTATCATAATATAGAAGATGTTTTTTGAAATAACATGCGGGGATTTTCTAATAACGCACCCGTTCTCCCGTCCTAAGCATCCCGTCCTAAGCGCTCGACGGTCGCGACAGCTCGCGATCCTGAATCTGGCCTGCTCGTCGGTTTTCTGAATTACAGAGCTCCGCGATTTTTAGGGTGCACCCAAAATACAAAACGCATCTTTGAAACTCGGAAGTTTCCAAGATGCTTGCCGGTCGCGTGCAGCAGTAAAAGGCAAGGCAAAGGGTTTAGGATATAGAATAAGTAGGAATAGTTTTCAGAAGCACTAGAATACTTTTCATATGCTTCTGAAAACTATTCCTACTGCCGCTAAATCTTAAACCCTTGGCCTTTCCCTTTCCCTTCATTAACAGACGTAAAGTGTCTCTGGACGTATAAAAGTGTCTCACTGGGAACACGAGTGTGTGTCAAGCGCGATCAGACAGACGTAATGTGTCTCAGTACCTCGTCATATGCCAATTATCAACACTAAAATATAAAAAATGGGATAAATCGTGGAATATTGATCGGAATCGGTCAACCAAAGATGATGAGCGCATCTACACGACTTAGCGAATCGACGTATATGAACGATTTTAGCCGAAACGCAATATTGGGGGAGAAATTACAGTGTGGACAGTAGGGGGTAAGCAGGCACCCAAAAAGTCCAGTTTGGTAATTATCAACAGTCTATATAAAAATGTGGATAACTCATGGGATAATTATCGGAATGGAACAAACTAGGAGTCTATGGACATCTACATGACCCACCGGATGGGACTGTATGGGTGGAATACTCTTAAACCTTAATATATAGACCCGAAACACCGCAGCGGGCAACCTCCGCCAGCTTGGCATACTTGGCCGACCGCGGCTCCATCTCCTTCAAAGCCGCCTGCCGCTTCCTGACCTGCAACCACCCCAGAATATCGCCCGGCCAAATCACCTTTCGCCGCTTCTCGCGCAAGCTCTCAGTTTGAAGCAGGCCAAGTCGCTGCAGATCTTGGAGGATTCCTGATGAACACAGGATAATAAACTAAAGTCAGACCGAATGCAGCAGAATCCACCCGACGCAACACACGCGAAACCAAGTCGAAGGCAACGAAGGCGGGGTGCGGTATACCAGGCGGGGTGAGGTATGACAGATTTTACGGGAAAACGAATGGCGGCCGAATTTACCGCGGCATTAAAAATGCTGGAAATGCGCGATTAAATCGCGGAGCTCTGTAATTCAGAAAACCGACGAGCAGTTCAGATTCAGGATCGCGAGCTGTCGCGACCGTCGAGCGCTTAGGACGGGACGCTTAGGACGGGAGAACGGGTGCG
>LGRX02002210.1:0-61962 GCA_001247695.2 Cymbomonas tetramitiformis
ACTAAACCCACCAAATGCACCCCATCCACATCTTGACCTCACTAAACCCACCAAATGCACCCCATCCGCATGTCAACCTCACAGCACCCTGTCAGCAGTTGCGAACTAACCCAGTCGCTAAAGTGGGCCGCTGCGCGCTGAGCCGCCCACCTGTCAATGGAGTACTTCATGACGGCGTCCCCTGTGAGAGCCTCTAGAGCCCACAGTGGATGACCCCCTTCTAGCTTGTCGTAACTGCCCACAAATTTAGCAAATGCTTTCTCCAGGATCATGACCCACACCTCCAAGCCGTTCGGCTGAGCGAAGAGTGGGGTGCAGGTTCCCTCCTGTACGCCCACCAGCACGCCGTGTCATCCGACCCCATGCCCCAAGCCACAGTGAAGTTGTAGAATATGCCACGTTCCGCATCTGAGAGCCACCGCAATTCATGAGGCACAGCTCAGGAGTTGAAAAGCCACGTGGCCTGCGTCATTCCCCACATTAAAGCAATGGCAGCTGACGCGCATCTCGCTCACATCACATGTGCATAAATACAAACCTCGCATGGGATGTAGTCGTCAACCTGCACACATCAGCCCCAGCCCAACTCTCATCAGCTACTGACTCCGCGAATCTCGCGCACTCCTGTCAGCCCCAGGTCCCGGGCAAGTTTTATGGCCCGCAAGGATCAAAAGGCTGGGATGGAACTCCCCAAAGTGGGAGCGTTCGGCGGCGCCCCGGATGAATAATTCTAGGCAATCGCGCACGCGTGCTGATGGGTGCTCGTGGGGACGCCGCTGCCCAAACGTCACAGGCGCCTCTGAAACTGAGCCTGAACGAAATGCTAGCGGCACCTGGGGGGCTCCCCAGCATGAAGCGTCTGGCCAAGACACCGTCGTCTTGCTGCCATGACAAGGAGCAGTCCGTGGCGCCACGTGGCGTACCGAGATTCTGAGCCATTTGTTATTCACTTTATCAAATAATCGTACGGTGTACTTTCCATACCTGGCGACCATCGCCCACCAGCCCAGCCCACAGTTGTCATGGTTGCCATGCTGTAGTCGAGTCCACCTTCACGAGACATTGATGGCCACTGACCGATGCTTGCTAAACGGCCTCGGGAGCACCTGCTGTACTGCTTGCTGACGAACACGCGCTTCACGGCTCCTGGGATCTCCGCGAGGCAGGCGAACGCGCTGAGCAGCCAGCAGTCCCCGAGCTGCCCCTGCCCGATATCTGCCTGCGCCGTGCAGCCCCCAAGTCCTCACGCAGGCCCCATGCAGCCCCCCCTTACCCTCACAGCCTAGTCCTGTGCAGCCCTCCATCCTTCAGACCTCGGCCCCAGCCAACCCCACACCTCACAACCTGGCCCCGTGCAGCTCAGTACCCCCTCGCACCCTGAACCCTTACCGTCCCCTCTCCCTCACACCCTGGCCTTTTAAAGCCTCCCCCCTCCTTATGTTCGAGCGCAGTGCAGCTGCCCCAACCCTCACAGCCTGGCGCCAGGCCCCGTACACAAAAACCCTCCTCAGGCTTTGGCCTAAAGTCGCCCTCCTCCCATCCCACCATGGGCCCCTTACATTTCCCCACATCCCTCAACCCTAGCTGATGCGCGAGTGGACGCGCGCCGCCGTAAGAAAAGGAAAGCCGATATATGTGGTTTCGTCGGGTTGTCAATTCTAGGCATTAGAAAGTGGAAGGAGTTACCGGGTCGATGCCTCCAGCAAAAAGAGCCCTCTTGTGCCCAGCCTCCTTACCGTCCGTTTCATCCATCTGGCGCGATACAGATACCCCGAGGTCAGCTAACTGTGTTTAAGCGGCAGAACAAAACTTCTATGATGCGCACTGAGCAGGCGGCGGCGGTTCAGGAACATTCGGCAGTTTAGCTGCAGCCCAGCTGGGACACTGGACACTATGCTGGTGAAAGGGCCTTTGCTGACGTAGCGATGCGCACAAAAGCGAAGAGAGCAGTCCCAAAGGAAATAAAGAAAGGGTCGCAAGAGTGGCTCACCTTTGCCTTCAGGACCAACTCGGCCCGTTTCCAGTCTATCATATCGTCTACCTCTTTCCCCGTCCTGCGCACGGGCGAGGATCACTGGGAGGACGCCTTAAGAGCTGGCTCACAGAATCAAGGAACTGCCATGTTCGGTCATTGTGACCGCTATCAACACCACTCAGGTGAAACTATGACGCTGAGAGGGAAATTTTAGCGACGGCAAATCCGTAGGGGCAGAAAGCGTTCGCGCGGGCGTTGCGGACACGCTTCGAGGTTGAAACTTGATCACGGGCTGCAGCAGATGATTTGGCCATCGATTGGACCAGGCGTACCATACCTTCCACCCAGCTCCCCAATGCTCTCTGCGTTCGGGGGGAACTTTTTGTCCGTGTAGCGGCATCCGCATTTGAGGCACAGGCCGCAAAACAGGCCGGAGCACAAGCGAAAACAGTAGATGTCCAGGCATGGGAATAAAAATATTCTAAAGGAGTTCCAGATAAGTGAGCACGGCAGGCATAAAATCTCAGTAACCTTCATTCGCACTGAGATAGTAATGCACCGGAGACCGGAGGAAATGGATCAGAACACGCGACACCGGAGCGATGCAGCCTTAAAGAAGTTAGAGTATTTGTGGCAAAGCGGTTCGGATTGTGGCGCACTAGCGTCGTTACGGTGCATTCAGCGCAAAAATGCTGCGTGGAAACTAGGGACCCTGTCTTCCCGTGGTTAGCAAGGGGGGAATGAAACAGTGAATTAGACGACACGCCGAGCGTTCCCCATCGAATTCAGGAGGATGCATAGTCTAACAAGGCAACCAACACCTTAACTAAACCGGCTCGGTTCAATTTGGAAGGCTGGCTGCATTTTGACAAAAGATATCATATGATAGCTCACTGCTACTCTCGACTCTGCAGAAGCGTGCTCACGACGACTATGAAGACGGACTCGTCTGCTCGAATGATCAGACGCTGACAACTCACTTCGAGTTCGACTTGCTGTCCACACACCAGTTCGAGTTGCGAACAGTGAAGTCAATTTTATTTTCAATTATGAAGAGTCGCACTAGAAAATTTCCTCTATAAAATGCTAAATTCGTAAATTGTATTTTTTTTCGAGAGTGATGAAAAGGTTCAATTTACTGTATGTACTTGCTGAGATTTGATTTCTTAAATATGAACACGATATATATTACTGTAGGCCTCAAGGCGTTCGATAAATGATCATATGATTTTCGCAATTTTAGGTTGTGCGGTCGCGGTCTCTGACTGTATGTAAAAAAGAATTTACAGCGGGATTTGACTAAACTATGGATACTGTAATAAAGTAAACGGACGGGAGAGCAGATGAGAGTACCCACGCCAGCGCAGGTTGGTTGTAGGCAACCACTCACTCACGGCCAGTGCTCCCACTTCATGTGACGAAAAAACGAACCAGCCACACCCCACACGCCACAGCTCTGTCGGATGAGTGGTTGGATCTTAAAGAATTTTGGCTGCCGCCTGCGTTACGCGGTCTTTTTGTTTCTTCGAGCATAGTTTATGCACGCACTTGCCTCACCATCCTGTCAGCAACTATTTCTGGCGGTGACCAGGAATAGGCTATCGCTCGGGGTAACAAATGCCCGGTGAAAATCATTAAACCGTGTTGCGTTGACGTATATCCAAGAAGTTCCGTGGTGCCCCGGAGTCGTTTGGCCCCAAACCAGTACTGTACGCGTGGAGCTAATAGTGCCGACGGGAACGAGGGGTCACTCCAGCAGAAACTAAAAGAGGATAGAGCAAGTCGTTTGGCCCCAAACTAGTACTGTACGCGTGGAGCTAATAGTGCCGACGGGAACGAGGGGTCACTCCAGCAGAAACTAAAAGAGGATAGAGCAAGTCGTTTGGCCCCAAACTAGTACTGTACGCGTGGAGCTAATAGTGCCGACGGGAACGAGGGGTCACTCCAGCAGAAACTAAAAGAGGATAGAGCAAGTCGTTCCTGCCTCCGCGGAGTTCTACTATCTTTAGAGTTGAGCGCACGTGCTACCACGCCCGGCGACCTCCGTTCCAGATACGGCGCGCGTGACTACGAGCTCGCGCAGGAATCGCCCCTTTGTGGAGAGCCTCTGTTGTGGACATCCAAAGCGAGCGCGGGCACTTGCGCACAGTTCCATGCTTCCTTCACGGGAGTCGCGGGGCATGCGGTCGAAGTTGCTGGTGACGATCCCCCCATCGATATGCTCGCGGTGAAATGGGGCCCACGCGCGCCCTCGAACCGCCGCCTCCCTCGAGCGAGGACCTCGAAGACGAGGCGTATCAGAAGCTCCTCCAGTGGAACAGCCACACCGCCGTCAGCAGGGTCTCTCATCCGCGCTCACCGAGTAGCACGGCCAGCTCCTCGCCCAAGGTCGTAGAGAAGCCGCCTGCGGTCAACATACCCAAACGCATCAAACCCCCCACAGGTGCGTTAAACCTCCCCTCAGGTGCGGAGGCGACAGCCTGCGTGAGCGCTGCATGCTACTGCACGATCGGCGCTCATTTCTGGCGTGCGTCAGCCGTGACCCCTCACCCGGCCGAATTCTTTCAGCACCCCTCTGGTTCGCCTACATGGCGTAGACTCCTGCGCGCAAACCTCGTCCCTGCTACAGGAGCGCGCAAGGGCAGGGGTGAATCGCGGGGGGCTGACACGCGCGCCGGCTTGCACTCAGCCGCACGCGAAACGCGCAGAGCAACGAGTTTGTGGGGTAGGAAGGGACAGGCGTGCAGGAAGTCCAGCACACCCCGCAGTGCGCGCCATAGGCGCGTGGGGCGCTGTGATGCGAAGAAGGAAACAGGAGAGGTAGAAAGAGCGAACCTTCTGACACTGGGCACGCGCGGTAGCTCAGAGGAGAGGCCCGACCAATAGGGTCTTCTCCGCGGAGAGGGGCATGCCAGAGCTCGCAGAGACTCTTGTGAAGAGAGAGTTGTGGCAGACCATAGGGGATCTTCCGAAGAGAAGGATAATCTGAAAGGGCTTCAATATCTGGCATGCATTCACCTTCACATGCGGCCTCACATTCCAGCGAGTCGTCGCGGGAGATACCAGAACATGTTGCACACCATAATGAGGGAGCGGTGCCGCAGCCGCGCGAGAGATTCTCCGGGAGTTAATCGGTTTGCACGGTTGATGACCCCTACAGTGGCTCCCCCTGGACTGAGCTGCACCCTCCCCGGCCGTCTCCCCGTCCCCCAGGGTCCTGTGGCAGCGCGCAGCAGGCCTTTGCCTGCAGGGCGACCTCTCGGCAGATTACACAGCAGCAGCCCCAACATAAGCTTTTGGCACGTGAGAGCACCAACCTAAGCACACGCCGGGCTTTCGCCTCACAGCTCAACCAACGCCCCTCCTCCTACAGCTCACCCCCTTACGCCGTCCCCTCGAGGAAGCCAGCATGTACGCCCCCGATCAGCAGCCCTGACTCCCTAGTGAGCTCTAAGGAGCCCTTGCATTCGCCATCTTCTCCCCTCTCAGCTCTAGCCATCTTGCCTCCTTTGAAGCGCACTCCGGTCAACTATCTGTCTTTCCCCGACCTGGTTGCGACGCCCAAGTTAGATGCAGGCGGGCGCCACGTCGCGCGCTCAACCACCACGTCGCGCGACGAGCCGTGCGGTTTTTAGGGTTTCTTATTCATGCAGCATCCGAAGGGCCTCCCACCTTCTGAACTGAACACAGCAGAGCGCAAGTGCCAGTGAGTGAGAAACGCAGCAGAAGAAAGAACCATCGAGAGCAGCTCCCACCTCTGACAAGGCGAAAGAAGGCCCCTCATGTTAGTCGGGTGCCTCGACCAGCCTCTGCAGGACTCTTACGGATCCAGGAGTTCGAAAGGGCGCCAGCGCCCTTCTCCTGTTCTCAGAGCCCTTCTCCTGTTCTCTTTCTCTCGAGTCGATCTAAGTCCTGCGAGCTGCGCTTCCTTTGAGCTGACGTGGCTTGAGTGGGAGTGAGGGGGAGACGGCGGCACAGTCCAAGCAAGCCGCCCGGCTTCCGCCAACCCGAAGGTCACAGCTCTGACTGCCTCCGCCGCTTCTTCCGCCTCCAGCAGCCCAGCCTCTGCAACCACCACCGTCGCCGTCGCCGCAGCACATGCGGTGGCTCCGACGTTCGCAAAGACTCGGCCTTCGTCCGCAAACTATGCCCGGCCGTCGTCTGCGGCGGTGCAGAGGACACCGATGTCCGGGGCTTCGTCCCCGCAACGGCCGACATCCGCCGCTCGGGCTCTCGAAGGGCAAGACGACTCGACGCCTTCGCAGAAGTCCGGAGCCCGATCGCCAGTCCCGCTGCTGCGCAACCCCGACGACTTCGCGCACGCTGCACCGCCGTGGCCCTCCCGCAAAAGGTGCTCGGGCCTCGTGGTTTCCCTTGGGAAAGATGCCGATGCGCCGCCCTGCAGCGCGTGACACGTGTCGAGGCCTGGAGTTAAGGGGCATTTCCGGCGCACATACTCTTTACCAGAGAAATACAGTCTCCTGCTACCAGTCGCAGGCCAGAGCGTGGACCAACCCCTGTGCTCGGAACCGCCACCTGTCACAACCCAGAGCGTGGACCCCTATGCTCGGAGCCACCACCTGTCACAACCCAGAGCGTGGGACCCCTGTGCCCGGAGCCGCCACCTGTCACAACCCAGAGCGTGGACCCCTGTGCTCGGAACCCAAATGCGGTCCTGGGTAGGGCGATACTTGCTCAAAACTGAGCGGAATATTTCCATCTGCTGTTTGCGACACTGCGCCAGGACCTCCTAGCCGCCAGGAACCAGCGCTTTGGGTGATCGGTCCGCCAGCTGCCGTTTGGAGGTGATGGAAGCGAGGGAGAGTGGAAGGAATGTAACGATTGCGATGACGAACCATGAGGACACGTGCAGCACGGGCAGGAGGGAGGGGAAGGAGCTCGTTGAGTGTGCAGCCTGAATCACGCTGAGGTGGAAGGTCCTTGGGGGGTGTCCAATGCAGCCGCTCCCGGAAGAAGGGGTTCCAGCTGGAGACCCACGATGTGAAGCTGCCCGAGTACAACGCGATCGAGGACCGCTCCTTGCAGCAGCACTTCGGCAAAGGCATAGTGCAGCGCGATCTGCGGCGTTCTGGGGTGGTGGGTGCTCAAGCCGCACCCCTTCCCTGAGCCTGCCTACAGACCTTGCGAGCTCCCAACGGCCCAAGGCATGGCCTGTGCGCTCAAGCGAGGAGGGGGGTGGGGACTGGAGGTTTTGCTTTTAACTTGTGGAAATAATCGGCGGAATTCCTTGTTGCTTCTTGCGGGAGCTGCGCTGCTCTTTGTGGACCGGGGGGCTTCTTGCGGGAGCTGCGCTGCTCTTTGTGGACCGGGGGCTTCGGGAGCTGCGTTGCTCTTTGTGGACCTGGGGCTTCTTGCGGGGCTGCGTTGCTCTTTGTGGGGGGGGAGCTTCTTGCGGGAGCTGCGCTGCTCTTTGTGGACGGGGGGGGGGCTTCGGCCCACCTGGTGAAGAGCCTAGGATCATTCCGGCAACCAAGCAAAGATCCCTGAGAAATCCTGGAAACCAGGAGGATAGCTTCGATCGAAGGTGCCAAAGCGCACTAAAACTACTGATGTAGAGTCAACGGCAGCTTCGGAATCCGTGGGGCATCACGGGTTCAAGCATCCCCATCTTGGCCAGCTTGGTCAGGCGTTGGGACAAGGATCTAAGGGGCAGAGGGGTGCGGCAACCCAGATGACGGAGGAGGGAGGAATCTTAGACTCGGAGACGTTGCGACTCAAGGAGTACTTCGAAGAGCTGGTGCGCCTTCCACCGCCCTCCGCTCCTCCGCCCCTCCGCCCCTCCCGCCCCTCCGCTCCCTCCACTCCCTGTGCCGTTCAACCAGCAGCATTAGGATGAGCCTTCGTCCAGCCGAAGCCCCTCATCCGCTGCTGGCCGATGTTTGGGGTCAATATCTTTTTTATTAATGCGAGGATGATAACCGTTGGATCCTACAGTTGAGGCAGTAGGTGGCGAAGGTAGTCCTGGCGGGCATGCTGAGGAAGAGAGCCGCTCGTGCCTTGCGCGGAGGGGCTGGCTATGGGCAGAGCAAGGAGAAAGAGCGGACGGAGGAGGTGATCAAGAGCATCCAAAGCGAGCATGAGAAAACATTTGTTGAGAGAGCCAAGAACGAGGAGCGCGCGCGAGAACTAGGCCTGCAGAAAGTCCGGATGCGACAGGTGCGCCCATCTGCAGGGATTCCGAGGCCGCACACCTGTTCACCACCGCTGGCAGGATATGACTGTGTTTCCGTGGCCCAGAAGCGGAGTTCATAGCTCCTCCACCCCCTCAACACATAGCTCAAGGTTTGTCAACGTAGTGTTGACTGGCCACACTGTCACCATCGGGAGCTACTGCCTCACTTCTGCCCTCTCGCTGTGGACTGTGGGGTATTGGCCTGGTCCACTCAGTGGACGGGGAGGGGGAGGTGTGGAACAGAATATGGCGCGCGCGCGCCAAGATCGAATCCGCGCCTTGCGTTGCCGCTACTACATGGTTGAGCCGCCACCAGTCCAAATCAGCCCTCCTCGCATCCATGGCTCACCTACCAGCGGCACCCCCTCAAGCTCCCGCTCCGTCAGCCCCCAAAGTGCTTCTCACCATAGCCCAACTTCCTCCGGCTCAGGCCACTCACACAACTGGATGAAATCTCAACGGGCTGTGTCTCCCTTGAGCCGTGTGGCACCCGCCATCTCCTCCTTGGTGCGCCCGCCCTTCACGCTTCCGTCCGTTTGGGCCTCCAGGTAGAGAATCGGACGGCTAAGAAGTTAGCGGCACTCTCGGGGGAAATTCTGTTGAGATGCAACCCCATTGCGAGGGTGCAATACAAGGCATGTGGATCGAAGGCAAGGTTGTGTTGGATCCCCTCGAGCGCTGGATGGTGAAGCATGCCGTGACTTGAGATGTGACTTGAAGGCCCTCAGAATGTTTGTCTCAAAAGTAACAAAAATGCATCACTCACCAGGAAGGCGCTTCAGTGATGCTGGCCAAACAAGATGCTGCGAGCCCTGAGTTGCTATCCTCTCGCGCTTGAGAACGCCATCCCATTATGAAGCTCCTTGATGATACTAACTTGATATCTACTACGATGCTCCGTGATTTTTTCTGCAGAGCAACATATGTTAAGTTACCAGATGTGCCGGCTTTGTCTGCTTCAGTTTTGCCCTGTTGCGGTGATGTGCAGCGCAGGGTCATATCGAGGCTTCCCTTTGTTGATGTGTCTGACGATGTGAAATGTGTGTTTGCGGGAATGCATGTGGCAGTGTCGGTCAGTGTCCGGGAAGAATGGCAGCGCATCTGCTAAAAAATTGAGGCAGTCAGTCTGTGTGAAATCTGTCTTTAATGAGACAGAGGTGCCAATATTAAAGCTGCGCCCCTTGGATGAAAACTCGGTGGAGGATGTAGCTGGGAAAGATTCAAAATGATATCCCTTATCCAGTTGTCGTCAAAAGTGGTGCAGATGTAAAGATATGACAAAATTCTGGTGATGACGATTAAGTGATTAACAGTAGTTATGGATGTTAACGCATCATGAAATTTCGGAAGATGATGAAATCTTTGCCAAAAGGAGACAAGTTTGAGAACATGTTGCCTGAGGTACGTCATATCAGATTTATGCCATGATAGGGAATCTACATCAACAAGTCCAGCAGGTCTTGTTATGGATTTAAAAAATATGACTTGGAGAACATGTCCATACAGGGAGCCTGAAACGATAAAGTTTCATTCAACATCTTCTATTGAGTGCGAAATAGAGATAGAGCCGCATACATTATAACGTTGCGTGCCGTGCCTGCCATCCTCGGTATTAACCATGATATTCATGGTATGCTCGTGAAATAATTTCTCTTCAGGTGCGTGTACGAAACAGTGATTCATGTGAAGTCTTGAAAGGAGGCGTGGCATGTCGCTTAATTTCGCTGCGATAACAAAAACCCGGTAAACGACATTATGGTATGATCAGCAACGGTTCAAGTTATCACCCACTGCAGATGGATCTCCCCTGCACATGTGGGTACCCCATAGGCATGGTTTTCATCGGAATCGTTGACCAGTTGTCGTCTGTCAGCAGATCTAACTGATGCGGTAGATATCAAGAAGGGTGCTGCTGATCGTCATTTATTTGGAGACTTCCAATCAATGTACACGTAGTAATGCTTATTATATATGA
Organism: Cymbomonas tetramitiformis; assembly: GCA_001247695.2. Taxonomy (NCBI): domain Eukaryota; kingdom Viridiplantae; phylum Chlorophyta; class Pyramimonadophyceae; order Pyramimonadales; family Pyramimonadaceae; genus Cymbomonas; species Cymbomonas tetramitiformis. Next base: position 10,144 of record LGRX02002210.1, read on the forward strand.
GAATGTTGAGTCCCCTCCCACCGATGATAATGAATTTCCACAGATGAAATATGGCAGATGAAAACAGCATCATTTTGTGATGTATTGTACTATCACACTGCTGCATGGCGCCCCTGCATAGGGAGCCCTTGACCCTGCTGCGCAGGCGCATGAGTGGCGTCCGGGGACAGGCAGCTGCCGCGCCCGTCCGCACACTCGAGCTTGAGAAGCAGATCATCAACAATCTCAATATCGAGTTGGAATATGAGCAAAGGTGCAAACAGATGCTGGAGCACCAAGCGACGGAACGATATCGCATTGACACCCTATTCCCGCTACTGAGTTCACCATTTCGGGAGGTGAACTACGCGGAGAGGGTGGTGGATGCCTTCCCTCCGGAGGACGCTTTGGGACGAGGTGGTCCTTCCGTGACGGCTGCCGGCCTGGATGATGCACTCGGTTCACCTGTTGACAGCACGAACGATGCCCCACCTTCGCCGCCACATCATTCGACAGCAGCACGGCACACGTATTCACCGACGCCATCCCCGCCCGACGACTTCCTTGCTGAGGTGGGAGGAATCGAGCAGAGAGGCCGTATACTGACCTTGACAACATGGTCAGGGTACCCTCGCCTTTTAGCTCTGATAACTATTGCGCCGCCACTGAGCAAATGGAGCTAGAGCGCGCACGTGAGGTCACTTCGAGGGACACCGGCGCTCCCAGGGTCGGCGCGAGGAGAAGGGGTTCGCCACTTGAGCCACCAGGGGCACGTGCCCGACAGCGTTTTCAAAGTCGCTCCAACATCCGGGCGCGCCCGTCGGTAAACCGCTGCGGCCATCAGCATGGTGGCAGCCGTGGCATGGCAGCCGGCAAGGTGACAGGCGCTGACCCTGTCGCTATTGGGAGCGGAAACCATGGTCGCGTTCCCGTAGCTGCCTCGCTACGTGATGGTGGCCATCTGGGTGATCGCAGAGCTCGCCAGGCTTTGTTGCGCGGCCTGCATCCAACGCTCACTGCACTTCAAGCCGCACCGCATGATGGCGCGCTTGGTGTGGGCTCTTGCAATATATTAAGCCATGGATGCAATGGCCGTTCGTACGCGCTGTCGTGGAGTGCATATATCTCGCAGCTTGTGCCATCTGGCGGCTGGCAGGTTTGGACGTTACCTGCTGAGGGGCTACTGGTGGGCGGCGACCTCCAAAATGGCGTGGCTTCTGGGTGCCTGGGGGTGGCAGCCCTCGGCATGTGACTTCGCCTTGGCGGGGGCATTCACCTTGCCGCTCAGGTCCTTGCGTGGCAATGCGCTCCAGCAGCCTGGTGGGCACGGAGATCGAACCATGGTGGATATATGCGCGTTGGGTGGATGCAGTGGAGGCGCTGGGGAGCGTAGTGACATCTAACCGAGCGGAAGTGGCACGTATTTCTCGCTTCACGGCAGAATAAGCCGAGACGTTCGCTCTTCGCCTCGAACGACTGGAGCGGGCAGCTGCACGCTACCAGGTTGCGCAGATGATCTATGCCGTGCTCGTGTTCTTGCTCGTGGCCTGTTTGGCAGCTGGTGGGAGTCCGCGCTGGATGCACGGGGGGTGGAGAGCATGTGTGTATGTGCATACTGGCGCGACACTCATCATCTCGGCCAACAGGCATGTGCAGAATTTTGAAACTTTTTGTGTTCTTGCTGGGCATGCTCTAAGAGGTGGCAGGCGCGGCCGCGGGGGGCTCAGCAGGGTGTGCGTGCGGGCCGCTGGGTGTGAGGGTCAACTCTTGTCCGGTGCATAGGCCGCTCAGGACTGCACGGGAGGCGCAGCAGATGTCAAGGCAGTGGGACCCGGGCTGGGAGGCCTCGGTGGCGGAGCAGGAGGTGCTGCCCCACACGGTGCTAGATGAGTTGCAATAAGGTGGCAAGACCACAATTACCAAGGATGAGGCCGCATGGCTAGACACGGAGCTGGACGCTATCTTCGGTGGGCACCCCGACTTCACCGAAGAGAACTGGGAAGAGATGCGCGCAGTTGTCAGAAAGTGCAGTACGGCTTAGCCAACAAGCCGCAGGGCATTAAGGGATACCATGGCAACGTGGAGCACGCTACGTTTTTCCATTTCTTTCAAGGATGAGTCCAAGGCTGCCTACCAGACGCCGAGGAGGTACAGCCCGGGGAAGCAGGGGATCGTCAACTTGCACTGTAAGGAGTTCCTGGAGTATGGCTTCATTGAGCCCGCCTCCAAACACTGTGGACACGCCAGCAACGTGATGGTGGCAGGCAAAAAGGATCATGAGACGGGTCTCTAGACGCAGACCCGCTTCTGTGTCGATATACTTAATACAAACCGCCACTCGTTGCGGGACAACATGCTTCCTCACCGGCCGGAGGAGCTCTACCAGCGCGTCGCCAAGGCCAAGTTCAAAACAACGCTAGACGCCACCAAAGCATTCCGTCAGATTCCCGCCATGGCCACGGATGAGTGCAGTGACAAGACTGCCTTATGGTGGGGCAGCAACCAGCTTTATCGGTACACCTCCATGCCGTTTGGCGCAGCCGGGGCGACAGCAGCTTTCATCAGGGTTATGGACTATGAGCTCAGGCGTTCAAACATTGTACGGTGGCGTACGTGGATGACATGGTGGTGTCCTTGGACACCGCGGCTCAGCATCTCAAGGATGTAGAGGCCGTATTTCGCACCTTTGAAAGATGATGGAATCCGGTTCCACTCGGGAAAATTGCTGGATATGACACTGTGACACACGACTGTCACTTGTCACATCCTATGGTAGCCCGGGTGACCGTCATCCGTAGGTGACGTAGGTAAACCCTAAAACCCCCTAAAACCCTAAACAAGGCTACAATCGGGTAATTGCAATATCTTTATGTCGGGAAATATTTACCAGTATTTTAACAGGGTGAGACAAAGCTCTTCCAAATGATTACTTTAAGCTAGAACAGCCTCCACTGGGCTACAATTCATGTCTTATACTTTCAGGGAGCGCATTCCAAATATTTGCTGGATCTGTCATATGTCGGTTGGCATCAATCATATTCTGCCACCTATACAAATCCTAATCAGGGAATCTACACATTAATTTCCCTCTAGCTTATCTAGTTGCCTCTGACCCTCTTCCTCCGAGGAGCCAACTCAGATTCGTCATCACTGTCGATGTTATCAGTCTTGTCAGGTTGACTCTTCAGCTTAGATTTGGTCCCCACACCTCGTGGCTACTGCCCGACGGTCCTTGTCATAGGACCGGAAATCGCGTCCGGTCCTATCACAAGGACCGGAGCTTCGGGAATTTTTTGGGTGTTCTCTTGACGGTCGGAGACCCTATCTTCCGTATCGTAGTACCCTTAGGGCCTAAACTTAGTGCCAATATGCGCCACGTACCTTATATCGTCATATACAGTAATCACCCACCTGTAAGAAAACAGAGAAATCCAGGTCAGTCAGCTTTTCTCATCGAGTTGGGTACCCCCCGCCGTCGGCGTCATAAGAGAACGCTATGGATAGTGGACCGCGATCTCGTGAGCCACCAGCGAATTCCATAACCATCCACGTGGACACCTTCCCTAGCCAGCCCGTTCTCTTAAGGTGTTCATTTTCCGAGAAAATGGACCCGAGAGCCGTGCGCAGCTTAAAGAATTAAAGCAAGATTTTGATGACGATATTATATCGAAACAGACTATCAGAACTTAAACCTTTAAGACAAGTTTTGTGCAAAAATCATGAAAACCCATCAAATATACCATATTTGTCAATTTCCCGGCAAAGTTTTCTCGGTTTAAGAAATGCCTCTCCAGCTAGGCAGCCAGCGGTCATTTTCCTTATTTCAGGCCATCTCATAAGTCGGAAAATCCAGCCGGCTTTTCTCATCGAGTTGGGTACCCCCGAAACGCTGGCTATTTCCTTAACGTCGAGTTTCCTTAAATGTGAGTGATTCTTGTAATGCATATATCCAATGCATTTGTACACGGCATCCTACCATTTTTGGGTTGCAACTCTTGAAGGACGGTGATAAATACCTCTTATATTTTCATGATTTTATCCAATCGAATTTGGCGTCTGACAAGCTTGTCAACCTACCAATTTGAACCCTAACATAATATCCAATCATGCGCAAAAGATTGTGCACGTTTTCGATACACATTGGTTCATATATACACCTTGAAGTTTGGGTTTGGGGTTGAAACCCTATCTTTTTGCTAAATTTCACACCTTATTTCTGGGAAGGGAATCTGTCCTTGATGTGCAAATGCGAGTGAGGATATATTAGAATTTTCATCCTGCACGTAAAAGTCTTATTCCAGATATATATAATGAGTTTTTGAACGCTTTACATAACTGAAAGACGGGCTGATGTGACTTGTATGCATCGGCAAAGTTAAAGAGGTGCGGGGTTTTTTATCACCGATTGTCAGGAATTCTCATATTTCTTCTATGTGTGGACTCAGTGAGCTATATTTGTGGGCATATTATGGGCTTCCAAGGTAGCGCTCATGATTCATATCATAAACAGGTCCCAAATATGTTAGGTTTGGGCGCTATGCGCATTCTAAAGCCCGTTGATGAGTGAACGAAGCTCCGCCCTTTCCGGTCGCCTTGTGATAGGACCGGTCATTTTAATTAATTTCAAGCGATGCTACCCCCACTAGTTCCACCATCTCTCCACATGCCCAAATCGAGTATACCGCCCAAACCACGTTCAAGATAAATTCTTTAACACCTAAAAATGATGCCCACGCACTCATATATCAAGTATATCTAAAAAACGCACTTGCTAGCCCGAATTCACTACGGTCCTTGTCATAGGACCGGACCGTCGGGCAGTAGCCACTCGGGCTCGAGTACAACCAGATATGGCACCAGACGTCTGCTCGGGGATAGGCTGATCCTCCGGCTGAACGGGTGATGTCGGAGATGCGCCCTTTGACACCCAGATAAGTTTACCCATGTCATCCATGATCAACTGCAATCCCTGTCTCTTCAACCTCCGAGCTTCAGCCTGTTCCTCAGCATCGTCAGCTACCAGGTCATCGAACTCGCTGACGTCATCCTCAGTGCCATATTCGTCAGGCGTGTCATACTCCCACTTCGGACTGGCAGTATCAGTGTCATGCTTGATGTCGGTGGCACCCGTGGCATCGCCGTCATCAGAATCTGGCAGCTTCTCCTTACTCCTGGCCACAGCGCCCGAATCGTCACTGTTCGTAGGCGTCGATTTCTTCTTGCGACCAGTGTATGGAATTCCGCGATACTCGTCAGTCTCAGTCGCATACTTCCACCCAGCATTACTGATCGGTAATGAGAATGGCGCTACTGGCTCTTTCGCTCGAGTGGCGTCTTGCGAATACCAGCCACCACCTCTCTTACGCTGCCCTCCCAGCGGCGTAGCGCTCTAGAAGGCATGCCAATAATATGCTGCCAGCAATAATCGAACCTATGCGCTCGCTCTCCAAAGTACGCAGTAAATGGTTCTGGGGTCCCTTTCGGTACCCATCTCCATTGAGCTGCCCCACTGGATAGAAATACAATCTGCCAATTGAACGGCCTAGCTGTACCACTGCCCGCTGGCACAACTCCTCCCCTCTTAGCCTGTCAGTACCATGAGGTGAGAACTCAGCGTCAGGTGTACAGCAACTAAGATCCAGACACAGGACGGGCATGCCGTATGTATGCGTGTTATGCTTTTCTGATTGAACAGATGCTCGAAGAGTTGATGAAGCAGTCCAGCGGGCAGAGGGTATACGGCCGCGGAGACTCCAACTCCTTGTTGCCCACGAGGATGAGGTTCCAGTTGAGCAGTTTCCGGATGAGATCCCAGGGTCTGTTGGTGGAGGCAAGGCGTATCCATCGTACAGTACCGTAGGTCCAATGGGGGAGGCGACCGCGTCCAGATGCAGCAGGTAGGCTTGCGGTATCCGGTGCCATACATACACGATAGGAGCAATATAACGGAGTGGGTAAACTGCGGGCTACTGGTCGAAATCGCAGCGCGAAGGGAAATCTGCCCATCGGATTCTCCATAAACCAATGCTTGGGTTTGAGGTAGTCAAGGATTTGAAGTGTACGGCGTACGCAGGCATCAGCCTGTCGCAGTTGTCGCACCCTGGTAGTCTTGGCTTGGTTGTATTCCGTGCATGGTGGACTAGCCCAAATGACCACAAAGTAACCAGGCGCGTAACGCTTGAAATCCCAATCTCGTACCTTCTCAGCGTAGGTAGGTTGCCAGCGAAGCTCATGATCTACGGTGACCACTGAGCTATTCGGATAGCAGGAAAGGAAACTTCTCTCCACACTACCAGTGCCGCTGAAAAGTACCAGCAGGCGCAGCTCGCGAGGAGAGACCACAGACAGAGTCCAGGAGAGCCAGATGCGTCACAAAGGCGTCAGAGGAGCGACAGTACTGCTCCCAAGGTAGGCAATTGTCCAAAGAATTCGGGTCCACTTCGCCAGAGGTGTCCAGAAAAGTCAAAGTCCTGGCGCGTTCCCGCCTCTGCTTCCGTTGCCTTCTGACCTTCTGTAAAGCTTTTTCACGAGCTTGTCCTTCACGTGAAAGTCGCAGTTGTTCGAACTCGGTGAGCTGCTCGAGTTCACCCCCATAGTTCAACGACTCTCGAGTCTTCCAGAAATCATGGGCGTTGGAGTACCCGGTCCAGCGAACCAGAAATTCTTCCACTTCTTTTCCTCCGCGAACAGGCTTCATTCTTCGGGCCAGAATCTTGGACACCTGGGTATGGGACTGTCCATCCACGAGTACCTTGCTTGGCGGGTGTGGGCACTTGCTGGCGCAGCGCGAAAGCCTCTTCTGCAGTGCGGTATTCCTTGAGACGATGCTGCGCGGAGACGTCATGGATACGCCATTTCGGTGGCAACTTGAGCCGATAAGCCACAGGAGCACCTCTGTCAATCTCCGGCAGCTCCCTCTGTTGATCACTGAAGAACCTCTCGGTGATGAGTAAAGGCCCGTGCCAGCGAGGTCCCAGCTTCCGGAATTCATCCCAGGTTCCCAGGTTCGCAGTTCATGATGTTCTCAGTGAGGTGCTTAGCATCCACCCAGACCAAGTCTCCTAACTGAAAGGATTTGGCAGTGTGACGCTGGTCAAACTGATGTCGCTGGCGTTGCTGCGCCAGTTCCAGTTTAGTGCGGGCGTCCTCCAGCTGGGCCGCAAATTTATTAGCCATCTCGTGTGCAGTACCTTCTCCGCCCTTGCGCTTGGAATGCTGCCCCGTTGCGGCTTGAAGAAAAAGGTCCAGCTGTGACATGGGAGAGTGTCCCAGAACCAACTCGAAAGGGGTGAAACCAGTCACATCAATTCGCGTATCATTGATGGCGAACTCAGCGTTAGCGCACCACAGATCCCAGTCCTCAGGATGGTTGCCCACGAAGGACCGCAGCATGTCTTCTACCACTCGTTTGGTATGTTCAGCTTGTCCGTCAGAACGAGGGTTGTAAGGCGTGGTGGAAGCCACTTTGGTTCCCATAAGTCTCATCAGCTCCTTCCACATAGCGTCCTGAAAACGGGATCTCGGTTTGAAACAATCTTCATGGGGGCGCCATGCAGTTTCCAAATGTGGTCGAAGTAAATTCGAGCGATTACTTCTGCGGAACTATCCTGGAAGTTCAAGGGGATGATATGAACCATTTTGCTGAGCTTACAGGTGAAGGTGGCGAAAGCATCGTGGTTTCGTGCCGTGACCGGGAGCCCAGTAACAAAGTCCACGCTGACCACTTGCCACAGTCGCGTAGGAATGGTGTGGGGGTTCAGCAATCCGTCTGAGTAGGAGTTCCTCGGCCGTACCGCTTGAAAGATAGTACAAGAGGAAACCCAGCGCCCCACATCTTCAGCGGCTCCTTTCTACCAAAAGCGTCGCAGTACGCGTTCCAGAGTCGTGTCCCTTCCAGCATGTCCAGCCGAAACAGACGCGTGTGCTTCCTGCAGCACCACTTCACGGACGAGCGGTGAATCTTCTCCCAGCCAGGATCAACTGATAGCGTCCCGCGCTGACCCTCCACAAGACCTTTCCCACCACGCAGAAGTCCCGAGTGCGTTGATGCGGAGCTTCCTGGATTTCCTTCATCAAAGTCCGCAGTGGACCAGATCGCACATACTCCGCTTGCAGAGCTTTAAGGAACTGGCCTCCTGATATCTGGTGCGCGGTGGAGGTCCCAGACGATGGCCGCCTCTCCGGTGCGCACGATAGGGGGAGGTGAACTCGTTCTCCGTTCTCGCTTGACGCGCTGTTGTGCAGGATGAGCGTATACCACCAGCAGAGGCCATGGAAGGTCTAGTAGGGCTCCATCTGGAGCAGCGAACATCTGCACGGGTTCTCCTTGAGCGTCGTGGGTGGGTATGATATACTCCACTCTCATTCCAGCTGATCTGAACAGCTGTCGCCATTGAGACATCTCGTGCAGGTCCACGTGATAATACCCCGACTTATATTCAAAGTAGAAAAGCCCATCGCCCCTCCTAAGCAAGTCTATGAACGGCTGCAAGTGCTCATACTTAAACTTAGGGAACAGCAAGAAGGCATTGAGCCACTTACCATTGAAGATTAGCCGCAATTTGTCCCGCGAGTTGTCCACCATCAAAGGTAAAACAACCCGCGGCCTTGAGACCTCCCTCAAGGCACCCATAAGCTCGCACTCCTGCACAGCCTCAGTAACAAAAGAACTATGCTTCACAGCTGAGGCATGATTACGCAGGTGCACACAAGGTGGCGCTCTGCCATTCTTAAACTTCAATCGGAAACCGGTCTCGATCCACGACATCACGTACGAAGAGCGCACGAACGTCCGCCAAAACGAAGCACGAGCTCTAAGTCTACCCGCAACGCGAGGCACAGGCACGTTCTGCTCACACAAGGGAACGGCTTCGCCAATCTCTTCCTCAGACAATTCAAGACCTGAAACACAAAAAGAACAGCCCGCAGGCTTAAAGTTCATTACAAATCAGGGTTTCGTCCCCAAGAGTTCCAATTATGGTTGGGCATTCCACCTCAACCGCTTATCATTCCGCAAAGCAATTTCTCTACGTCATCGTGACGTTAATTCAATATAGCAATCAGCTAACGGTCAGTGCCTCTGCCACGTCCCCTTCCAGCCGGGCGTGGCTGCGGACAATCGTTCTGGTGGTGGCCCCACGCATTACAGTTCCAGCATTGCAACTGACTGCCACGTCCACCTTGATTAGGTGGAGGGGGTGGCGGTGCCCCAGGGGCAGTAGGACATATCCCGGCATAGGCACCTCTGCCCAAGCTCTTAGCCCGCCCCTTGGCTGCTGCGGCTTGTACAGCCTGAAGCTTCTCGGCTTTCACTTCCTTCTCGGTCCATCGAACGTCCCAGGTTGCAGCCAAATGAGTGAAGTGCCCCGATAATGCGCAAGAGCCCTGGCCTCGCTGGGCGAGACATAATGAAACGAGCCGCGCGCGTTTGAGAGATTCCACCTTCTCCAGTATCTCGTCACAAGAAACCAAATGAGCGAGAAGCTCCTCCTGCGAGAAAATCTGAGCGTGTGCAATGTCGTAACAGAAATATGAGATAAAATCAGCGAACGCGTCAAACTCGAAACCACTCTGCCGTAAATTACCCAAACCTCTCCGCACGTCCCAAGCAAGAGCGTAAATCAGAGTCCGAGTGTCCCAAGAAAGATGGGCACGCTCAAAACAAAGTAAATGGAGCAAATACGAAATAAAATTCACGCTTAATAACACAACATGCAAACGTGAAGTGGGGGCATAACCTGCTGGAATATGCAGGAACAACAGTGGAGAGAACGCTCCCATCAGTGATAGAACGAACTCAAGAATATATAGACATACGTGATAAATGGTTAAATACTCAAACAGACACAATCAGAGTGACCGAACGATGGCATGTTAGATATGCCACGTGACAGTACGAACATATCACAGTGCCAATTCTAGCAAATATTGATACCAAATACTTGATACATCACACGTAGTAGTTGACCAACGTAGAAATTGTCACAATTTCTGCACTCATGCTGATCACATACAGGTTTTAATTTTTCCGGGAGCAAATTTTGATTGTTTCCGGAACAATTAACTTTTGATTTTCCCCGTAACAATGAATTTTGGCTACGGACACGCATATTTAGGGTTTAGTGAGAGTTTATGAGTTTTATCCAGTAGCCAGGCACCCTAAAAACCTAACACTAAACCCTACATATGATTTCCCGTAGCCAAAATTCATTGTTACGGAGAAAATCAAAAGTTAATTGTTCCGGAAACAATCAAAATTTGCTCCCAGAATAATATAGCTCCATCCCATACTGCTAAAAACGAATTCGCCCATAGGGTATTAAGTGTTGACCTACCGTAGAATTTATGGGCCGACCCCAAGGGGAGGGGGGGTTGCCCGGCATTGTGAGCAATCAAATCAATAATAAACGATAACATAGCAGACTTTACAGCTCTGTCTCGGAATAGGGTCTAGCGGTGGTATGGCGCACGGTTTACCCATAATCAGTACGCATTCATCGTATATTCGCCCAAATCCAATTCGCATATTGATCGGGGAGGATTCGCCCAAAATTATCCTGGCCCCCTTCTAAACTTCGCGCAATTCAACGCAATAGATCAAAATCGTATCAGGTCGTGATGCATCAAGTGGTTGAACTCGCCCAAATTTCGCAAATATCTTTGTAGTGACATCAATCAACAAAGTAAATGTTATGATCGTTACACCTGTGGTTTGCACCATGCAGTCTCACAATTAATGCGCGAAGCAAGATATGCAAGGTGATGTGCACAATCGGCAATAACGTTTTTACTGTCTACAAGGTATGCGAGTGGCACGTCGTAACATCAAAGAGCCTTGGCGATATTTAGCTAGAGTAGATTCTCGCTAACCCCAAGTTATGTATTCACCAACAGATAAAAAAATTCGCTCAGTCGCGCGCTTATTGTCGTATCGTAACATCAAAGAGCCTGTGAGATTGTTATTTAGAGTAGATTATTGCCAATCCCCAAACATACACTATATAAGGTGGTAGCTAGCTCCCTACACACGTAAATAATAACCTTAACACCAGGCCCGACAAGGGATGACATTGGCTGGTTAATCGCGAGATACTCGTGGACGCTATATTTTGGAACCGGGCCGGAATGCACACCAACAGCAGCAGCAAGTAGCAACAGCGGCGACAACACCACCAGCAGCAGCAGCAGCAGCAGCAACGAAGCAAGCAGTAGCAACACAGCTCAAATCGCAACGATGAGCGAGGATGATGAAATTCGATCCGACGATCGCTAAACGAAAGCACCGAGGCGACCACGCCAACGCTTGCGTTCGGTTAGCGCATCGCAGATCGAACTGAGCCACCTATGAGGTTGCAACACGTCGAGTCGACTGAGCCGTACCTAAGGTGCCGACAATCGCGACAGTGAGCCATGAAGAATTGCCGATACTGAGCCACGATATATAGCTGCGAAATAATGCTGACGAGGACCGTTCACGGGCATTCACTCGTTCCGCATCCGTCGCTTCCCATAACGTCCCACTGGCTCTGCACACCCGTCCGGACTGCCCGTGCAACGTCTGAATTTCGCTTTCAACACTGCTTCCAATGACTAGTAAAATAAAAACGGTCGACTCTATCTGCTTCTGAGGCGAGCAAATCGCCTATCATCGTTCGTTTCCCGATCCGGCAGACACGATGCGGGTTCCTAAGCAAATAAGGGTCTTAAGTATGCAAAAAGTGTTTGTTGCTCGTCATCAGGTAGACCCTTAGCGTTGTGATCAAATAATTGCATGATATATTACAGATTATATTACACAATATTACATAAAATAAGACATTGTTACGTGCGCAACTCCCCGCCAAGCACATGAATACCACACGCCCCCTCCAAAGTCCACATACACAGCAGTTATTGTGTGTTTTCCGTGGTTTCCCCATGAGCTTGCAAAGCAAGCGCGCTCCTCGGCCCCGTTCCGCACTCTGAGGATCAATGCAAAGCAAGCATACTGAGGATCCCAGCATCATCCACCGCCAGCTTTCACACGAAAATGCCTGACATATAGTCCGTCACCACCATCCGGCAAAGCGGACACTGGAAGCCCTTATTGCTTTGCACCAGTTGGACGGTGCATTCGGCGCAAGTGCACACGTGCTTGCAAGGCAGGAACAACGTGTCCTTGCGCCTATCTTGGCACACCACGCATACGTTGTCGGGCTCCGGATTTGTGGCCGCCGAGGTGGGGGGAGAGGTAGAGGGCAAGGCGGAGGGCGAGGCAGAGGGCAGGGTGGAGGGAGAGGCAGAGGGCAAGGTGGGGGCGGAGGCGAAGGCGCCTCGGAACGCCTCCCCGTCCTCCATGGCCAATTCGCCCGGGGTCTCCCCATTGCGATATGAAGATGGAGCCCAGGCGGAGGGCGCCACAGACGGAGCAGGTCCGCCATGCTCCGCTGCGCTCTCCACTGCATCGCCGCTCTGGTAGCCCGCAAGCCGCATCATGTCGTCTTCGAATGCATCCAGCGTGCGGCTCTTCATGGCCGCGCGCTCCGCCTTTTGTACCTCCTCCAGCTTTGTGACGCCGGCCGCCAGTAACCTCTCTAGTTCCTCCTCACCTTCCTCCATGGAAGCCTGGCGCCGGAGCATGCGCTGCAGTTGGTCCACGGCCTCCTTCAGGCCGCCAGACCCGCCGCCGCTGCCCTCATCCTCCAGGTGCGCCCGCACCGCATCCCGCGCCTCCCCCAGCTTGGCCTGGTTCTGCCGCTCCTTCCGCTGCTTCTCCTTCAGCCTCTTCTTCTCCCTCTGAGCAGCTTTCACATCCGCCACCTCCGTACTCTTCGCCGTCGCCGTGCCGAGGGCGCTCTTGGTCTCCTGGCTGCCGCTCAGCCCGCAGAGAGCTTCTGATGCTCCCCCTCCGGAGGCCGGCGCCGCGCTGCAAGGAGTGCTGGCGCCACCGCCTCGCGCCTGGCATGGACCTGCAGAAGGCTGCGCCGCGGCCTCGGCGCTCTTCACCTTCGCCTTTCCTTTTCTCCCCCTGCGACCTTGTTTGGCGCGACACTCCACCTCCACCTCCGCCAAGAGCGCCGCCGCCGCTGCATCTGCCACCTGCCGGTGTTGCTGCATTCGTGCACTCACCGCATCCCGCAGGATGCCCGCCACCTCTTCTGCAGTCGCCAAGCGCAGCGGCGTCTCACCCTGCATGACGGCGGCCGCTCTCTCGTCACTTGCTTATTCCTCGACGCTCGCACCCTCGGCTCTCGGCTACGCCCTCGGCTACGCCCTCTATGCGCATGCCGTGTCAGATGTGCCCGCAGGGTGCCTTCAGCTAACCTCAGCATGCCCGCGCGGTCCCTTTGTGCCGTCACACCAGCATCCTCACCTGAAGAGTGGTGGCATCAATGTTGGCTCCCAGCTTCACGAGCTTCGCCACAGCGTCCTTCCAACCTTTCAGCACTGCAACGTGTAAGGGTGTCGCTCCGACCTGCGTGCCCTCCACCCATCCAGCATAGCCTGATCCCTACGCCCCATCTCACGCATGCACCGCCATGACCCGCCACACAAGCTCGTCACAGGCCATAGCCCCCATGACATCGTGTGGCACAGCCAGCGGCATGCTCCACTCGTGCCCAGGCCGCCCTCTCCATAACCCCACCTGCTCTGCCATGTCCCTCTGCAGTAGGCCGCACTCATGCCACCCGCAGTCACGCGTGCCTCTACCCCATGGCTGCGGGCCTGTGCCATACACGTGCTCGCACAAGTGATTGGCGCTCTCTCTCTCCTCACTTGGCTATTGCCTCAACGCGCACGGCCGCCCCGTCATGCGCATGCCGTGCCGGATCGGTGATGTGCCACGCCGGGTGCTCCGTCATGCACTCAGCGGCATGAGGCCCGCTGAATAAAGCCAGCCCACCATCATCCCAGTGGGTGTGAGAAGCATTCAGGAACTTTACAGCTGTGCATCAGACATATGGAATCTACCCGACCCGGGGGACCTTTTGTGCCTCTCTTGCACGGGCCGCACAGGGAATTAGCTATCGGAAGCATCATTCAGGTAAGGGGGAGAGAGCCAGGGGAGAGACTGCTGGTGGGAGGGGAAGGGGTGAGCAGTGCGGCCTGGCTTGGGGGGTTTGCGCAAGTCTGGGAGGATATGCGGGAGCTCTTTCCGGCAGTGACGGCGGGGACCGAGGATCTCGGGGCTGAGACCGACTTGCCGTATGTCAATTCTTTGCAAGCTCATGCAGAAGGTGTCGGAGGCGGTGGAGGTGATTGAGGAGGCGAGGGGAGCAAATGAGCATTTGCCACCGCAAGTGCCGAAGGCGGACAACGTCACGAAGTTGAGTGATTACAGCAGGTTTCAAAAGCGTGCCCAACGGGTCTATGCTGCTGTCCTCCACTCAGCGGATTGGCTTTGGCTAGCTGGCCACGCGGGGGCGTCTCGGCTTCCCTGGCTTTTCTCGCGGTGACCTACAACAGCATTGGGCCGGCTTTCTTGAGGGGTGTTCCATGCTGCCCAGCCTTGGAGCTCAGTTCGGCGGAATACCGGGTGGGCCTACGGCACATTCTTCATGCGGAGCAGCCCCTCCTTGGCCAGGTGGAGGAGTGTCCCGATTGTGGAGGAGAGCGGGATCCCACCGGGACACACTTGTTGGCATGCCGGGGGGGAGCGGGGGGCGGTGGAGGAAACTGGTACTCTTTCATTCACCACAAACTGCAGAGGGTGCTGTTCGAGGTGGCCAAGTCTGCTTTTCCGTTGGCGTCTGCGTTGCACGATAATTTCGCGGCCTACCTGACCTACTCAGGGAACCAATGCCCGGATGTGACAGTGCTGGATGCGGAGGGACCGGGCCAGCATGTGCTGTTTGATGTGGCCACGGCGCGGCCAATGTCAGACGCGCACCTGGGAGCGGCCATGATGGCCCCCGGGGCAACGGCGAAGAAGGTAGAGGAGAGCAAGGTGGCGACGTACGGGGATGTCCTCCCACATCACTTCATACCCTTTGGAGTAGAGGTGTACGGTGGACTTGGGCCTGCGGCGTATGGATTCCGAAGGAAGACGCAGCGGCGGTACATGGAGGAGAACACGGAAGGGGGAGAGCAGGTGGACGGCGACGGAGACGAGGACGGGGATGAAGAGGCGGCACATGGCGGGGCTGTGGGCTGGAAGGAGAAGTGGATCCGGCTGCTTTCTTTCGCGCTTGCACGAGGGGTCGTAGGGCTGATCATCAGACGGGCTATGGGGCGGTGTCCGGCCGGGAGTGGGTGGCGCAGGGCTGGCGGAGGGCGTGTGAGAGGAGGCATGGGCCCGGACTTGGATTGGGGGAAGGCGGCTCGACGGGAAGGGGTGGAGAGGTTGGCGCTGATGGACAGGGTGTGGGAGGCTGCGTTCGAGGAGACAGTCTATGGCACGCAGGATGGATTGGGTGGTGGGACGCAGGAATCTGGGGGAACGCAGCATGAGCGGTCTGGACAGGCTTCCGGTGAGGCAGGCGAGGCAGGCGCGATGGCATCGAGGCTTTTGGAGAGCATGGAGGACGTGCGGCGGGAGGTGGAGCATCTGAGCACTGTGGAGGTCAAGGAGGAGGCGCCGCCGAGGCGCGATCTGGAGGGGCGCATGCAGGCACAGGCGGGCTCAGCCAGGCGGCGTCAAGTGTCGAGGATATCTTGGCGGAGTGGGATGACCTTTCGTCGCGAGGCCCGGAGGGTGGGGTCTGGACTCAGGAGCAGAGTGGGGCCTCGCCGGAGCAAGCAATGGCCTTGGCTGAGGGAGGGGTGGCCACCTTGATGGGGGCGAGCAGGCGGGTGGCCGGCCTTCTTGGGGGGGTTGATGGCATGGGGGGAACTGATGAGGATGACGGGGGAGATGTGGGGAGGTCCGCGGGTGGAGTTGACACACGCCGGGCCCCTCAGAGCCCGGGGGCCCATCCCGGCAGCGATGACCACTTACAACAGGTTGCACGGCAGCATACGGCATCTCATCAGCTTCCGTGCCCATGGGGCGAGGTTGCTGGCCGTGCCGGAATTAACAGTGAGCAGCTGTCGGGAAGGCGACGACCGGATGGTGAACTATTGGCCACCGGGAGGGCTTGGGACACACAGGCGACTGTGGGGATGGGAACCCAAGTAGGAACAGTGCGGCACGACAGTTGTAGGGCAAGTGTGGAGCGCATTGCTCAAGTTCGCAGCTTCCTCGCAAGGCAATCACAGCAAGGGCTTCAGTCATGTGGAGTTGGTGCTGGGGGTAGAGGGCTACAGGCGCAAGTTGGTGGCGGGGGCGCAGGTTCGGATGAGAGCGGCCCAGTTTATCATTCTCAGCCCCTTGGGACAGCCCTTGGGGATTCTGGCCGTGGCGTGGGTGGGCAAGCTCTCTTGAGACCAGGCTCTGGGGCGTGTAGGGGGCAGCAGGGTGGTCCCGAATGTGGGCTTGGTGGTCAAGAGGTGGCTTGAGTGGCGGAGGTGAGCCGGCTTCAGAGACACAGCAGCAGTGCGCCGGCAGGGCAGTCGCAGAGGGGCTCAGGTGGTCCAGTGAGGCTCAGGGAGCAGAGGAGTGGTCCTGCGCGTAGGCTTGGTGGTGGAGATATGGCTCACGCAGCTCGGGGGGCAGGGATGAGCCTGCTTTAGGCAAAAGGCAGCAGTGCGCTGGCGGTGCGGATGCAGAGGGGCTCGGGTGGCTCGGTGAGGCTTAGGGGGTCCCATTGTTCACTAGTAAGCTCCAGAGAATCCGGATAGGTGTCCCGAAGTGTGTGCTGAATCTTTTGATCCCCAGCGTGGGTACATAGTGCAGCCGGTCTTCTGTGGCTACGGGGTGCCAAAGGAGTCGGTCCAAGGATAAGTACACACCCCGGCGTGGGTACATAGTGCAGCCACTCTTCTGTGGCTACGAGGTGGGTCGGTCCTCAAGGAAAAGCACACACCCGGCGTGGGTACATAGTGCAGCCGGTCCTGCGCCTACGGGGTGCCAAAGTCGGTCAAGGAAAAGCACACACCCCGGCGTGGGTACACAGTGCAGCCGGTCTTCTGCGCCTACGGGGTGCCAAAGGAGTCAATCCAAGGATAAGCACACACACACAAGGGCCCTCCCCCCGGGGCCTAACCCTCGCCGGATTGGCGTGGGGACAAAGAATGGAGGACAAAGAACCACACGGCTGGGGTTGCATGTGGTGTCGGTTGGACTCCTTGGCATTCCTGCTCAGCTCCCCATGTACAGGGTGTTGGCTGCTGCCTTCGCCGGCTGGAACCTCGGTGTTGTGTTCTCCTTCTTGTGTTGATTGTGTCGATCGTGTTGATTGTGTCGATCGTGTTGGTTGTGGTGCCGGTTGGGTATGATTTGAACCCGGGCCCGTAAGGACGGATCCGCATTTCTGGTGTGGTGGCTGTCGCTTGACGTTGCTCTCTACAGTCCGGACCCTGTCTTGAGTTTCACACACACTCGTTTTGTTCGAGTTGTGTATGTATTTTGCGCCTGTGCAGGCTGGGATGGGGGTGGGATGTCCATATTTCATGTATATATTTGGGGAGCCAGCAGCAGCAGATGGATTTTGCATCGATAGCAACGGTCGAGGGCACCGGAGACCTTTGGGGCGCGGTTACTTTTGTGTAGCACAGCCCTCCACGCGGTTGGCATAGTGTGCTCACCCAGGTCAACCCAGCTGACTGCCCCGTATCGACGGAGCTCTGCTTGGGTGGTCAGCACCTGCCCGCCCCGGGGTGAGAGGCAGAACTCCTGAGGCCACGGCCAGTTGCATTTCCATGGCGGTGAGTTTCCGGATGCTGTTATATGGCTCAGTTTTGGTTTTGGTTTTTTCGGCTTGGTGGCAGGCGGTGAGCGTCACTTGGAGTCTTCTTCCAATGAATGAATGATGACAATGAGTTTTGAGGAACGTAATCGGGCGAATGAGGGGTTTGCTTATAGTGTAGATATAGGAGGGGCGGCAGGGCGGGTGGCGGGCTCAGCGGGTGCGGGGTGCTTCAAGCGGGCACTCGGGTGGAGGTGTTCTGGCCGGGTGAGCGCGAATGGTTCGGGGGCCGGGTGGGAGAGGGGGTGCTGGAGGAGGGTGCGGTGGTGGTCAAGTACTTTGATGGGGACCCGGAGAGAGACAAGGTGTTTCTGGAAAGGGAACCGAGAGACCCAGGAGAGCACAGTGGTCGCTTGATCAGGCGAGGCGGTGGAGGTAAGGTCACGGTGGCGGAGGTTGAGGGGTAGAGCGCGGCGCGGAGAGAGACTTGCTCGTGGGTTGGAGGCTGGTGGATCAGGGGGGATCGGCGCCGGTGGGAGCGGGGGGTGGGGCTGATGCCGCGGATGCGGAGACCAATGAGACCGCTGGGGGCCCCCCCTGCCTTAGAAGGAGCGGGCGCGGGCGGCGGGGCTGAGGGACTCAGCGGGGAGGGCGGGGCCACTGGAGTGGATGCTCTGGCGGGGGGGGTGGCAGTGAGCAACGGAGAGAGCATTGGGGGCCTCATCTGTCGCTTAGGTTGGAACTGTCGGGCTCGGGAGGTTCTGTGGCGGTGGGCAGGCGGGTGGTAGGGAGGCTACGGGGGCAGCGGGTGGGAGCCGGCTCCAGGGAAAGGAGTTAGCATCGGCGATGGTGGGAGCAGAGCCGTGGGGCTGATGCAGTCGGTGTGGGAGGGGCTGTAGGGCCATTGAGACCGTTGGGGGGCGCCTCGGGAGGGGCTGGTGGGTCGATGCAGCTCGAGGGAAGTGGCGGGCGGAAGGGTGCATGACAACGGGTGGGGGAGGTGGTTTGCTCGGTGCCGGGGTGCTCGGTGGGGGCCCTAGGGAGCAGACGAGCCCTGACTGAGCATTTTTGGCGGAGCCACCCCGACACGTCGGGGCTTCTGTTGTCTGCGGCGAGGCTAACGCGGTGCCCTGAGCAGAGTTGCGGGCATATCCTTTCGGAGACTGGATTGCGGCAGCACCAAGGTCGGGGTGGGGGCTGTCTGGCAAGCTATGCTCAGCGTTGTGCGCCGGCTCAGGTGGGAGGCAGCAGTGGGGGCCGGGGCAATCCGCGGGCGGCGGGGCAGGCGCAAAGGCAGCACGGAGGCGAGGGCTTGGTGATGGACCCGGATGGGCTTGGAGAGGCGGGGTGGACATGGCTGCGAGGATTGAGTGTCGACGAGTGCGCTGTCAGCGACTTCCCTTCCCTGATGGTGCCGAAGAAGTTGTGGGGACTGTTCACCGAGTGTGTGATGGTCGCGCTTCGGAGGATGCGGGTGGACACAGAGGACGTCGAGGCCTACAAGCTGTTCTTTTTACTCCCGCGCCTGGTTCTTCAGCCGGTCCAGCAGGGGGTGAAGCAGGGTGTGGCCCAGGTCATTAAGGAGCGTTGCGCCCGCTTCCTACGCGGCGAGTGGGAGGGGCTGCATGCGGAGGTGCCGGGGGATCGACGAGCTGTGGCTGAGGCGGATGAGGAACGGGTGCTGCGAGATGCTGTGCGCTTGGTGAAGGCGGGGCAGCTGGGAAAGGCAGCGAAGAGGCTGGAGTTGGCCAAGCTGGCAACAGCGACGGAGGAGACGTTGCTGAAGCTGGAGCGGTTGCACCCGGCTGGGATAGGCAGGAGGCAAGATGTGGGAGAGGATCGCCGGCGGGAGCTTCGGGGGCAGGCGCTTGAGCTGGATGAGAAGACGTTCGATGATGTAATGCGTAATCTGCCGCGGGCCTCGGGACCGGGCAGCTCTCAGTGGCGCTGGGAGCATATGTGGGCGGTCCATGTCTCTGGTGGGCGAGATGCACTGTTGGAGGTGTGCAACCATCTGGCGGCAGGTCGGGCCCCGGCGGGGGTTCGGGAGTGGTTGGCAGGCGCTAGGTTAGTGGCGTTGCTGAAGGACGACCTCGGCGTCAACGTCCGGCCCATTGCGTGTGGCGAAGTTCTCCGGAAGCTAGTGGCGAAGGTCATATGCAGGCAGCGTGCGAAGGCCCTCAGGGCTCGATTTTGTGGGCGTCGACAGGATGATGAGCATGGTGGACTGCGGGCGGCCCAGATTGGGGTTGCGGTGAAGGGAGGGGCGGACCTGGGGGTCCACACTGTTCAGGCGGCCCTGGACCGGCACCCGGAATGGGTCTGTGTCAAGGCAGATGCCAGGAATGCCTTCAATGCGGTGCACCGTGAGGCAATGTTTGAGGCTATCGAGCGGGACTTCCCGGAGCTGTGGGCATGGACGGACCTTTGTTATGGGGTGGATGCGAACCTGGGGTTTCGGCTGGGGGGCGTTGATGGCTCGGTGATGCGATTTGTCAAGTCGAAGGAGGGCACGCAGCAGGGGGACCCCCTGGGGCCACTTTACTTGGCTGCCCCGTTGCAGGTGGTGCTGGAGCGGGTTCAGGAGGGACACCCTAGCGTGGTCATCTTTGCCTACTTGGATGACGCTTTCTTCCTGGGCCCTCCGGTTGAAGCGGCGCTCGCGTATGAGACTTATATGGAGGAGGCAGTGGCGATTGGCCTGGATATTCAGCCGGTGAAGTCAGCGGCTTTCTCGCCTGAGGGGGACGCCAGTTGCTTCGAGGCCGGGATGCCGGGTGCACGGGGGGAGCTGGACTTCATCGATGTCTTGGGGGTGCCGGTGGGGAAGGCAGAGGCGGTCAGTGTGGAGATGTTGAAGAAGGTGGAGGAGCTATGTGGCATCCTGCCCCTCTTGAACAAGCTTGGGCATGCGCAGGCCCAGGGGCTCCTGCTTCGATTCTGTGCCCACCCGAGGCTGGGGTTCTGGCTGCGAGGTGTGCCACCGGAGATGATGCGGGAGGCGGCTGAGGAGCATGACAGGAGGATGCAGGGGGCGTTGCGGGACTTGCTGCCTGGCGGTGGATTGGCGTGGCATTCCTGTGAGTTTGCCACCCTCCCGCATGGGATGGGCCTGACTAAGGCGGCGAGGGTGAGCAGTGCGGCCTGGCTTTGTGGGTTTGCGCAAGTCTGGGAGGATATGCGGGAGCTCTTTCCGGCAGTGACGGCGGGGACCATCAGCCTCCTCACCCCATCGGTGGCATTAATATCCGCTCCCAACTCCACGAGCTTCACTACCTTCTCATGGTGACCGTAGGCGCATGCGTTGTGTAAGGGTGTCGCTCCGACCTGCGTACCCTCCTCCCACCCAGCATCCCCATCACTACGCCCCAGCTCACGCATGCACCGTCATGACCCGCCACACGAGCTCGTTACAAGCCATAGCCCCCATGACATCGTGTGGCACGGCCAGCTGCATGCTCCACCCGTGCCCAGGCCGCCCTCACCATAACCCCACCTGCTCCGCCATGCCCCTCTGCAGCAGGTCGCTCTCATGCCACCCGCAGTCACGCGTGCCTCGACCCCATGGCTGCGGGCCTGTGCCATACACGTGCTCGCACAAGTGATCGGCGCGCTCTCTCTTTCGTCGCTTGGCTATTGCCTCGACAAACTCGGCCGCCCCGTCATGCGCATGCCGTGCCGGATCGGTGATGTGCCACGCCGGGTGCTCCACCATGCACTGAGCGGCATGAGGCCCGTGTTGTGGCAAGCAGGGTGCCTTCGATCCCGCTCAGCATGCCTCTGCGGTCCTTTGCCGTCACACCAGCCTCCTCACCTTATCAGGGGCATTAATGTCGGCTCCAAGCTCCACGAGCTTCACCACTACCCCCTGGTGACCGTAGGCGCATGCGACATGTAAGGGTGTCGCTCCGACCTGCGTACCCTCCTCCCACCCAGCATCCCCATCACTACGCCCCATCTCACGCATGCCCTGTCATAACCCGCCACACGAGCTCGTCACAAGGCTTAGCCCCCTGCAGGGGGGCGTGTGGCCCATATGATATTTTGTGGCACGGCCAGCTGCATGCTCTACCCGTGCCCAGGCCGCCCTCACCATCCCCTCACCATGCTCCGCCATGCCCCTCTGCAGCAGGTCGCTCTCATGCCACCCGCAGTCACGCGTGCCTCTACCCCATGGCTGCGGGCCTGTGCCATACACGTGCTCGCACAAGTGATCGGCGCGCTCTCTCTTTCGTCGCTTGGCTATTGCCTCGACAAACTCGGCCGCCCCAGTCATGCGCATGCCATGCCGGATGCAATACGCTGCGTGCTCCATGCATGCACGCACACGGCAGCGGCCCGTGCTGCGGCAAGCAGGGTGCCTTCGATCCCAGTCAGCATGCCGGCGCGGTCGCTTTGTGCCGTCACAGCCGTCTCCTCACCTCATCGGTGGCATGGATGTCCGCTCCGAGCTCCACGAGCTTCACAGCCACCTCCTGGCGACCGTTGTAGCATGCGCTGTGTAAGGGTATCCATTCGGCCTGCGTGCCCTCCACCCACCCAGCATCGGCCTGATCCCTACGCCCCATCTCACGCATGCACCGCCAACACCCGCGGCGCGATCTCATCACAGGCCATAGCCCCCATGACATCGTGTGGCACAGTCGGCTGCATGCTCCACCCGTGCCCAAGCCGCCCTCACCATAACCCCACCTGCTCCGCCATGCCCCTCTGCAGCAGGTTGCTCTCATGCCACCTGCAGTCACGCATGCCTCTACCCCATGGCTGCGGGCCTGTGCCATACACGTGCTCGCACAAGTGATTGGTGCGCTCTCTCTCCTCACTTCGCTATTGCCTCAACGCGCACGGCCGCTCCGTCATTTGCATGCCGTGTTCGCATGCCGTGCCGGATCGATGTGCCACGCCAGGTGCTCCATTATGCACGTGCACGGCAGCAGCCCATGCTGTGGCAAGCAGGGTGCCTTCGATCCCGCTCAGCATGCCCCTGCAATCCCTCGGTGCCGTCAGAGCAGCCTCCTCACCTTATCAGGGGCATTAATGTTGGCTCCAAGCTCCACGAGCTTCACCACCACCCCCGGGTGACCGTTGGCGCATGCGACATGTAAGGGTGTCGCTCCGGCCTGCATGCCCTCCTCCCACCCAGTATAGCCTGATCCCTACGCCGCATCTCACGCATGCCCTGTCATAACCCGCCACACGAGCTCGTCACAAGGCTTAGCCCCCATGACATCGTGTGGCACAGCCAGCTGCATGCTCTACCCGTGCCCAAGCCGCCCTCACCATCCCCTCACCATGCTCCGCCATGCCCCTCTGCAGCAGGTCGCTCTCATGCCACCCGCAGTCACGCGTGCCTCTACCCCATGGCTGCGGGCCTGTGCCATACACGTGCTCGCACAAGTGATCGGCGCGCTCTCTCTTTCGTCGCTTGGCTATTGCCTCGACAAACTCGGCCGCCCCAGTCATGCGCATGCCATGCCGGATGCAATACGCTGCGTGCTCCATGCATGCACGCACACGGCAGCGGCCCGTGCTGCGGCAAGCAGGGTGCCTTCGATCCCAGTCAGCATGCCGGCGCGGTCGCTTTGTGCCGTCACAGCCGTTTCCTCACCTCATCGGTGGCATGGATGTCCGCTCCGAGCTCCACGAGCTTCACAACCACCTCCTGGCGACCGTTGACACATGCGTTGTATAAGGGTGTCCATCGGACCTGCGTGCCCTCCACCCACCCAGCATGGCCTGTTCACGCATGCACCGTCATGACCCGCCACACGAGCTCGTCACAGACCATATCCCCCATGACATCGTCGTGTGGCACAGCCAGCTGCATGCTCAACCCGTGCCCAGGCCGCCCTGTAATTCGCATGCCGTGCCGGATCGATGTGCCACGCCGGGTGCTCCATCATGCACGTGCACGGTAGTGGCCCGTGCTGTGGCAAGCAGGGTGCCTTCGATCCCGCTCAGCATGCCCCTGCGATCCCTCGGTGCCGTCAGAGCAGCCTCCTCACCTCATTGGTGGCATTGATGTCGGCTCCGAGCTCCACGAGCTTCACCACCACCTCCTGGTGACCGTTGGCGCATGCAAAGTGCAAGGGTTTCCATTCGGCCTGCATGCCCTCCTCCCACACAGCATAGCCTGATCCCTATGCCCCATCTCACGCATGCACCGTCATGACCCACCACACGAGCTCGTTACAAGCCATAGCCCCCATGACATCGTGTGGCACAGCCAGCGGCATGCTCCACCCGTGCCCAAGCCGCCCTCACCATAACCCCACCTGCTCCGCCATGCCCCTCTGCAGCAGGTCGCTCGCATGCCACCTGCAGTCACGCGTGCCTCTACCCCATGGCTGCGGGCCTGTGCCATACACGTGCTCGCACAAGTGATTGGTGCGCTCTCTCTCCTCACTTCGCTATTGCCTCAACGCGCACAGCCGCTCCGTCATGCGCCGTGCAACATCGATGTGCCACGCCGGGTGCTCCATCATGCGCCGTGCCAGGTCGATGTGCCACGCCGGGTGCTCCGTCATGCACCGTGCCAGGTCGATGTGCCACGCCGGGTGCTCCGTCATGCGCCGTGCCAGGTGCCCGGGTGCTCCGTGCGTGCCACCACGCCGGGTGCTCCGTCATGCGCCGTGCCAGTTCGATGTGCCACGCCGGGTGCTCTGTCATGCACATGCCGTGCAACATCGATGTGCCACGCCGGGTGCTCCGGCATGGCGTTGCGGATGCAGATGGGCTCGGGTAGCTCAGCGAGGCTTAGGGGGTCCCATTCTTCACGATTGAGCTCCGGAGATTCCGGATAAGCGTCCCGAAGTGTGTGCTGAATCCTTTGATCCCCGGCGTGGGTACATAGTGCAGCCGGTCTTCTGCGGCTACGGGATGCCAAAGGAGTTGGTACAACGATAAGCACACACACGGTTAAGCATACGGTAGTGGCCCGTGTTGTGGCAAGCAGGGTGCCTTCGATCCCGCTCAGCATGCCCCTGCCATCCCTTTGTGCTGTCAAAGTAGCCTCCTCACCTCATCGGTGGCATTGATGTCCGCCCCGAGCTGCACCCAGGAGACCACTTCCTCCTTTAAACCGCAGGCAGCTGAGCAGTGTAAGGGTGTTCTTCCGTTCTGTGTGCCCACCACCCACCCAGCATGGCCTGATCCCTACGAACTCAAGTCTATCTTACAAGCCAACCCCCGCGGCGCGATCAATTGCGCCCTAGTCTCGCCAACCTCGCCAAGCGGGACTGACGAGATACAGGCCCATGGTAACCGCACCATTGCTCGGGGCAAGGGCCTCCTCGTGTTAATACCCGCACTCGCCATCTCGCCCGGCATAGTCCATTGTGATATTCGAGATTAACCGTGAGGCAGCGCACCATGGTGCGGGAAATAATGATAATTACCCATAGAATTAATAATATCGTGATAAGACAATTATTACTTGCCATGATCATTACGACGGCGCGATCATCATGGCGTTGTATCCCGTAAACTGCACCGGGCAGGATCAGCGTTGTCTGTATCGCACCCCGCGTCCTGGAATCTGCATCCCTTGCTGCTCAGCTTGGTGTGAAGGTTGAGGGGCTGCTCAGCTTGGTGTGAAGGTTGAGAGGCTGCTCAGCTTGATGTGAAGGTTAAGGGGCTGCTCAGCTTGGTGTGAAGGTTGAGGGGCTGCTCAGCTTGGTGCGAAGGTTGAGGGGCTGCTCAGCTTGATGTGAAGGTTGAGGGCTCAGCTGTGAAGTTGAGGGGCTGCTCAGCTTGGTGCGAAGGTTGAGGGCTGCCGGCTTGGTGCGAAGGTTGAGGGGCTGCTCAGCTTGGTGTGAAGGTTGAGGGGCTGCTCAGCTTGGTGTGAGGGCTGCTCAGCTTGAAGGGTTGAGGGGCTGCTCAGCTGGTGCAAAGGTTGAGGGGCTGCTCAGCTTGGTGTGAAGGTTGCTCAGCTTGGGCTGCTCAGCTTGGTGCGAAGGTTGAGGGGCTGCTCAGCTTGGTGCGAAGGTTGAGGGGCTGCTCAGCTTGGTGTGAAGGAGGTTGAGGGGCTGCTCAGCTTGGCGCGAAGGTTGAGGGGCTGCTCAGCTTGGTGTGAAGGTTTAGGGGCTGCTCAGCTTGGTGCGAAGGTTGAGGGGCTGCTCAGCTTGGTGCGAAGGTTGAAGGGGTGCTCAGCTTGGTGCGAAGGTTGAGGAGCTGCTCAGCTTGGTGTGAAGGTTGAGGGGCTGCTCAGCTTGGTGTGAAGGTTGAGGGCTGCTCAGCTTGGTGCGAAGGTTGAGGGGCTGCTCAGCTTGGTGTGAAGGTTGAAGGGGGTGCTCAGCTTGGTGCGAAGGTTGAGGGGCTGCGTGTTACACTAGCACGACACCCTATGAAGCCCTAAGTACAGGTGCGGTTTACAGTAGTAGGAAGAGAACGCTGTAATCAGATCAGAACCATAGGATCCGAAATGATAGCGACGTCGCACATCATATGAATTGAAGGGTAGATAAAGAGGAAAATGCGAAGCTCTTCGCAAGTGCAGTCTTCGATCTCAGCCGATTGTGTTGCAAAAGAAGGCTGAATGGATTAGAGCTCTAGGGTGTCACAAACCTCTCATACACCGCGTTTCAAATTAAACTTTCACAAACGTTTTATACAGCAAAATGAATTCTTGCACACGAGCTCAATGAAGGTCCAGCATTGGTTGCTCCACTTTACAAACCCGAGCGCATAAGAAGCGCGTCGCTTCGGGTAGCGGCATCCTTTGAATACCGATTTGTAAGTTGTAACACCAATAAAGTTCAGTGACACGATTGGCGATGGTGGTATGAATTCCGGAGCGTCGCAGTGGCACTCGGTTGACTCACCGCATCTCTTACTTCAACGTCTGCTCCGGTGCTGGTGAGCTGTTTTACCTTGTCAACGCCGTGGAAAGTCATCGCGGCGGTCAAGACTGTCAGGACAGTTTGGCACACGCTTAGGCCATAAGTCGAGGTTTGTCAGTCTTTTGTCACAGAGTCGAACTCTAGTCTTTCCACGCTTGGGGTCGGCGAGGACGGGCATCGCCCCGTTCGCAACCTGAAAACTTCAAAAATAAGACAGTAGCAGGCACCTGCCTCGTCACCCTATTGTGCTAAATTTGGTGCAGTTGCCGAGGAGAGCCCGTAGTGCCATAAATGCACACGTGTACAAACTGTGGCCACGTGGCGCCATGCTAGGTGACCTCTTAAGAGTAAATGTCACATCCTGTATATCACAAAGTGTAACCTAACTTGAGAATATGGGCCAGGATCTCTTTTGCAAGTCCAAACACAGCACTGTACTGCACAGGGCGTATGACTACTGTACAGTGGGCCGACACCAAGCGACAGGTCAAACACGGGTGCGCAACGAGTAAAAGAATCGATCAGACCTGCTAGCTACGGATTATCAGGATATAGGTATAGGTAGATTCATCCTCTCCGTTGTCTACGCCTCCTGTTCCCATCGCCTGGACCTCTCAAGGTCGCATTATTCCTAGCATTTTTCACGTGTACGCAACGGCGACTTGACAGACAAACAGAACAAGGAACGAGACAGGAGTGGGAATGAGGACCATTTTACATCGGTATGAACGATTTCTTACGTGAGGTTCCAAGCGAGTGAGATGCTACACTCAATTCAGTTCAAACGGCGAATATGGTCCCTACTTGAAATCTGCAAACAGGCCTGCGCAGGAACTACCGGAGGTTTCGCATACACCCCTTGGCAGGCGGGCTAATAAACAGGTTTGGGGGGAATAAGTGTGGGGGAAAGCTCAGCTCGCGGGGTTCCAAGCGAGTGAGATGCTATGCTATACACTATCAGAGTCTGTGTGACCCTGACCTAACCTGCGAGCAGGCCTGCGCAGCAACTGCCGGGGATTTCACATACCCCCTGTGGCAGGCGGGCTAAAGTGGCAACTGGGATATACACCCGGGACGGGAGGCCGTAGACGTGACGAACATCAGCTTGCGCGGTTTCAAGCGAGTGAGAAGCTGTGCTGAGTAATCACTGATAAACGTGATGTGATAACCTAAGTGATAACCTTTGGTTTCCCTTACGCTAAGCAGTTTTGAAAGAGGGGGAGGCGAGGCCGACAGCTTCACTTATCGACGCAAATGCAGAATATAACTGGGATCTAGGCATGGGAGACCAGCGTGGTCGCACCTACTGCGCAATCGGAACTTCGAGAGGACGTTTGCGTCGTTCCAGTCGCCTTGATGAATCCTTTGAACGCAAGTGAGTCAGCAAACAAGCGAGTGCAAGCAGGTACAACAGTGACCATACAGTGCGGAGGCGACTGCAAAGGCGGTGTGTGATGCGCGATAGCAGCTGATTCAATAACTTTAGTGGCCTGGCGGTTTGTTCTGTCCAGGCAAAAACTTCCACTACAAACGGCAATTGATTAAATATTGGAAACAGCCATACCTCGCATGAAACCATCTGTAGCACTCATTGAAATAGCACGGTGAGCGTGTCACACGTGAAGGTAATGACCTTTACATGGAAATGAAAGAATCTGGGGTTATTAACGAAAACAAACTTAGTGATTCTCAGTTTGCTCTGTAAATCTTTTGTACGTCGAGCTTCTAAAAGTTCTTCAATTTTTGGAAGACCTTGAACAATAAGTCTACGGCAGTGCACCCCCGCGTCGAAGAGCCTGGCTTCGCTGCAGAGATTGCGCCCAGAGGAAGCGATAACCAGGCGCCTGTTCCAAAAGCTGAAGGTAGCATGAAATCCTGGCACGATAGACAACGGAGAACGCTGCGCGCTGCTGTTTTTTCGCTGTGCGGGATGGCGAACAACAACTTCTCTGCTCGTTTACCATACCCTATCATGCAGCAATGGCTATCGGATGCGTTCGTTACTTTCCGTTACTTTTATATTCCTCATAAATAATATTGATATGATGTGACCGATAAACGACGCGACGATTCACATCTAATATCTAATATTTATATAGATATATCAGTATTAATTATATATCATATCGTTCCCCCCTGTCGTTTCATATTTCCCCCCTCGCCTGTCGCTGTCGACACTCTGTTGACATTTCATATAAATACCTGTGGACACTCTGTGGACAGCATCATACATCGACCAGCCAATGGTGGTTTGCCACGAGTACAGTAATAAAGTATTTATCTATTACTGTGTACAAACGGGATCTGCTGCCAATCAGACAATTCGAGTCAACTTTTTCAAATGTGAAGCACATCGAGCACGCCGCACCGCCTACAACGAACATCCACTCGCAACCACAATCATGAATCAACTTTGGAGATTGAAATTTCCCCACCTGTACGTTCACGTGTCATCACGACTTCGCAGCCCTATCATGCAGCAATGGCTATCGGATGCGTTACTTTCCGTTACTTTTATATTCCTCATAAATAATATTGATATGATATGAACATATGATAGCAGCAGCAGTGCGGCAGCGGCAACAGGATGTGACCGATAAACGATACGACGATTCACATCTAATATCTAATATTTATATAGATATATCAGTATTAATTATATATCATATCGTTCCCCCCTGTCGTTTCATATTTCCCCCTCGCCTGTGGACACTCTGTTGACATTTCATATAAATACCTGTGGACACTCTGTGGACAGCATCATACATCGACCAGCCAATGGTGGTTTGCCACGAGTCCAGTAATAAAGTACAGTATTTATCTATTACTGTGTACAAACGGGATCTGCTGCCAATCAGACAATTCAAGTCAACTTTTTCAAATGTGAAGCACATCAAGCACGCCGCACCGCCAATCATGAATCAACTTTGGAGATTTAAATTTCCCCACCTGTAAGTTCACGTGTTATCACGACTTCGTATCGTTGAATAATCACGACTTGGAGATGGAGAGTATATCAATGCTTGAAATACTTCTTGAAATCTGGCGGCGAGGTTGGGGCAGGCATCGGATTTGGACACGTGGAATAAATAAATTATTAATTCAGTGCACACATAATTTATTAGTTTTTAAAAATCACTAAATTAATAATTTATTGGTTTTTTAGAATCACTATATTAATAATTTATTAGTTTTTAAAAATCACTATATTAATAATTTATTAATTCAATTCAAAGTAATAATTCACTGAATTAATAATTTATTAATTCAATTTAAACTAATGAAATTATTAGTTATTACTAGTATTTATAGTGATGTTATAGTGATGTTATAGTGATGTTATATGGCGATATTTTATAATGATTTTTAAAATTATTAAATTATTAATACAGTGCATTCCAGATCAGGAATAAAAAATTGCCTGATTCGGGTGCGGGGGGGGAAAAAATCAAGGTTGGCAATCAGATACAAAATCAGACAATGATCAGGCATCAGACAGAGGTGTGGGGTAACGTAAGGTTAGCGTCACGGTAAGGTTATCGGACCTTGTCGCTCGCTCGTCATCGACAACCAATGGTGATTTGCCATTTGTGCACTTACAAAAGTCGTATTGCAATGGCATCTTTGAGCTGGCATGTTCTGATTGGCTTTCCCGATAGTGGGTGCACATGGTAAGGGCCCTGCCAAAAAGCGTCAGGTAGGAAGGATGGTGTTCCCTCCCCAACCCCGCCCCTAGTACCGCCGTGGTAGCTTGTCGCTCGCTCGTCTTCGACAGATCCTACGGTCGCACTGCTCGCTCAGGCCCGAATGCTATTTCTTGCCACGTCACTATCATAACTTTTGAGCTCTCTTTCCAAATCCTTGATGTTGTTCGACATTTTGCTCTCTCCTCCCGAAATTTGGAAACGAAGCGACAGCATCGAGCATTTGGAAACAGCATCGAGCAGCCCGAGACAGCCCGCGACAGCCCGCGACAGCCGATTCAGTCGCGTTTTTTGCGCGGTTCGGCACGATTGTTCTCTTTTGGCGACCTTTCGCATGAATCGGCTCCCATAAGCTTCCCTTGTGCGAAGGTGGGATATAAAGCCGAATGGCGTTCCCACGGTGGTATGGGGCGGGGTTGGGGAGGGGAGATACCACTTCCACCTAGGGAGTACCTGAAGACAGCAGATGGACGAAATGTTCGCAGTGTTCAAAAGCCAATCCGTCTCTACCGTGAATTGATGCGCCTCTACAACAACATGGATGCTTGTGTCATGGAGTTTCCTTGCGGAACGGCTCCAGCCTCAATGGCGGGGTATATGGAGCAAAGGCACGTGCTTTCGATCGACATGGACGCAGACGTGATAGCGATGGCCAAATAAAGCACGTTATTTCGAGGCGTTGGCGGGGGACATCGCGCTGATCGAACAAAATGCCAAATAAAGGCGAAGATGTCACAATGCAATTGGACGAAGTCTTGGAAAGTTTAGGCAATTTCGATGCGGCTCTTGAAGCGGAGGAGAATATTACGCCAGAAGTAGGTATGGAGATGTCAAGCGACCTCGCGGAATCTTTGCTATTCCCTGACCCAGCGGCTGAGCAACAGTAAAGCGCTTCATGAATGCACGTATATTTGTTAACACCGTAAGGGCGAATTCGTTTTTAGCAGTATGGGATCAGTATGAGGGCGGAAACGTCCATAACTACCACGGTAGTCAACTATTGGATATTTATGAAGTAATAGTGTCCATATTGGGGAGTTGGGCGAGGTCCCTCAACCCTTCAATGCCCACCAAACTCGGTTTATCGAGTGGAGGCCTTTGTGGAAAGTGCAGGGGTGTTCTGCTGCCAGGTGACAAAAGCGTACTCTATGGAGAGTGCTCTAAAGGCTTCAAATCAAGGATGTGGTATTTTAGCTTTTTCTCTAGATGTCACCCTGCTGAAAAGTGGGTTGAGCCCCTTTGTGGGCGCGCTATAGTAGAGGGAGTAGCCCCTGGTGTCTTCACTAGCCTGCTTTGCAGGGATACCGCACTCTCAGGACTTTGTCCCCTTTGCTAGCGTAAATGTTTTATTATTATTGTGGTATTTCCCCCCATTGGTATACACCATGATACGTCATCGCCCACTCATAACATCAAGTCAATAGTGGTGGCATGTTCATGGCGCATGCCCAAAAATGCCCCCAACAGCTGTTCAACAGAATTTCCTTAAGTATGGTGATGATGGGTCACATATATTCATGTGTGCACATACGGTGCGAGTGATAATGAAGTGTCATATCATCCACCTAGTTCCGCAATATAATATATGCGAAGAATCGTGGCAAATGGATGTCTAGAACTTGAGTTATTGCCGAAAACGTGAAAATAAGTTCCTAGAAAACAGGATCAGTATGAGCAGTATGGCAATTCGCCCTTAAGGTGTTAATGGCGGGCTTCGACCCTAGAATCGAGGACATGCACCAACATACATATACGGTATCACAGAATATCCAAAATATTGTAATAGGTTTTAATTTTTCCGGGAGCAAATTTTGAGTGTTTCCGGAACAATTAACTTTTGATTTTCCCCGTAACAATGAATTTTGGCTACGGACACGCATATTCAGGGTTTAGTGAGAGTTTATGGGGTTTATCTAGTAGCCAGACACCCTAAAAACCTAACACTAAACCCTACATATGCTTTCCCGCGGCTAAAATTCATTGTTACGGGGAAAATCAAAAGTTGATTGTTCCGGAAACAATCAAAATTTGCTCCCAGAATAATATAGTTCCTAATAATAATATCTGCCTGCATAATAACAATGTTGCACATCCCCGATCATAAATCATTAGCTATGCTCCATCCCCCAAGCCCCTCGGTTGTACTATTGAGTTCATCATCGTCTTGAAGGGTTCTTCTCGCAAAGGTCATGCGTTGGCTTACTTTGGCATATAGACTTTCGATCAGCGGGAACCGGGTTGAAATAGGAGCGACCAGAGCGCAAATAGCTATCAACAATGAGTATTGCGCATGCAGCCAGCCCGCAAGTCTTGTATACATCGGGTAAACGATTTAGAATTCTATCGGTTGCCGGCGAGTAGACACGTAGCCATAGGAGAAGTAATTAACTTATCTGCACCTCTAGCAACTTGTCTAGGCCCAGAGTGGGGCCTGGGAAATTAATTTACTCACACGCCCAACAGGGCGTGGTTTTTCTTTTTCTTTTTCTTTGCCGGCGAGTTTGATAAGCTATCGATCGCCCACACCCCAGCGTTTGATAGGTCATCATAACGGAGCAACACATTAATATCCACCGTCAAATATTCGTCGGGCACATTGAGCATGGAAACGACCACCGCCCACTCCGCCTCCATCTCCATCGTGCATCAGCTCCACGACCTGCCGATGTTTTTTCCGACGCTGGTGGCAGACACGCTCACATTAGTGCCTTGTCACCCATGCTTCCATGCTCTGTGGAATGCTTCCTGCCTTTGCAGACTGTCATGTATGAGGGGAACCGACTCGAGTCGATCGTTCCGAAGGCGTTGCCTTACTCATCGACGTAAATGTTTTATTATTATTATTATTATTATTATTATTATTATGGAAACGAATGGGGAACAAGTATTATCGCCACATCGAATCTGCCATTCCAACACGGGAAGTGAAGATATTTCTATCCGGATTGGGATAGTCGAATTGAACCGCACATGTAGAACATATTCGTGGGTGGACTCGGGCAATGGCATTAACAACATACCGGAATATCCAAGTACACTAGATATCAGAAAGTCCCGTACTCGTGTGGATAAACTGTATAAGATAAATAATAAACCCTAAGCTAGATATACCCGGAACGGTCTCGGACGGTCTCGGAGTCTAGCCTACCTGTGACACAGCGTGTGTCACAGTACGAACCTACAGATCAGTCAGCAGTCCAGTGTTGGTCCTAGGGATCTGTCATAGGGGCCTGACCGGGACTCCCAGTCAGGGCTGCCTATACAGATTTCAGCACACCACCCCAGCACTGTGGGTGGTGACTGGCTAGGAGAGTCAGAAAATGTAAAGTTGTAAGTGTTAGGGCAGGAGCCAGGGTGACAAGGCCTAACTGCTAATCTAACTGTGCAATTATGATACACAAATTAGAACCCTCTAGCTAGCACAAGAGCAGAAACTCACAGGCAATTAAGGTCCTGCTAAACTACTGAAAGGCTCTGTGTCAGCAAGTCAAATTGAAGATTTCAAAGGTGTCAAAGTAAAACCATAAACCAGATTGAAGAAGTCTTTGAGGTCACAGGAGTTCTGCACACCACCATGTTGGTGTGCCTCCAGAGTGAGCAAGAAGTCAATCGACAGTACCAAAGTAGTCAGCGGTGGCCTCACGGAAGTCCATCCCATAATAGGAAGTAAAGAAACCAGCTCCATAATAGTGCTCCGCATCAAGAGGACCGCTCTCATGTAAGGCCATGCCGTAGTAGAATGCCATGCCGAAGCCCAAATCCGCTTGAGCTAAATCCTGAAATGCTAGCAGGCTCAGAGTGTCAGGAGGCTCGGGCGGCTGAAGCGGTGGCACATCGTGAGCCAACAAGAAACCCTGAGCCGGGTTCATTGAATCAACAAAATCATTCGTAGAGTAAAATGACGGAGCCTCCCAATCGAGATCACCACCAGGCGAAGGCATCTCCGTAGCCGATGCAGAAGCTGACACAGCAGAAGCCGTGGAAGCCGAAACAGCTACACCTGCAAAAGAAATGCAGAAGAGGGAAAGCATGGCGAGAGCGCCGATTGCCGGCGTGCCAAAGCCGAAAGGCGGCACACCGCACCCGATAGCACCGGCCGGAGCTCGCGGCTTCACCGCGAAAGTACCGTCGGCGAAATCCTCGTAGTCGTCCGTGTCATAGCCCGTCAGGTCAGACGGGTGGACGGCGGCGTGATTCACCGTCTGCACGACGAAGCCTCCGAATTCACCGCATGTCGCCTCCGTGGTGGTCACCCGCGCCGATTGAGTTGGCGCGGGCTCCACATCCTCCACCTGCGAAACAGGCATAGCAGGGGCCGGCACGGCGGACGCCGATGCCGCCGCACCACCTGCCGGAACCTGCCCCTCCGGTGTGATCCCTACCGCAGCGGCAGGGCCACACACCAGAGCCGATGCACGCCCCTCCGCTCCGCTCCCAGGAATGAAAGATGCGTGGGTAAAATGTACCTTTTCTTGGGCGGCCTGAACCTTAGAGGTGAGGGCATCAAGCCGCCGCAAGATGTCCTCGTCGTCGGTCCCGCCAGAAGGCGGAGGCGGCACGGAGAAACCGTAGGCCGCCACGTCGATCCCACCGACACCGTCAGTGGAGAGCACCGCGGGCGGACCATACGCCAACGCCGCATGCGAGAATGCCTCCGGTCCAATGTCTGCCGCGTCCTGGAAGACCTGCACGAGCGCCAATGCGTGCAGGCCCTCCGCGTCCTCCTGCTCAATGGGAATGCAGAAAGCCGCAGCCGTGGCCGGCGAGTGTTGGCGACCGCCAAGCGGGCAGTCGCGGTACGGGTGATACACCTCACCTTTACCGGCCTTGCGGCAGCGGTGGCACAGCGGCTTCGCCTTCATGCTGTCGCGGTCAAAGCCGACCGCGGGGGGGTTGCCTGCACCCACGCGAAACCCCCTCGGATGCTGCTTCCCCCGATGCTGCGGCTGCGGCTGCTGTCCTCCGCCCGCACGGCCACCTCGCACCAAGGCCTTTAAGGCCGCGATCTCCTCGAGGAGTACCGTGTACTCCGACGACGTGACCAGAGCGGAGGGCTTACCGTCCATCCCCAGCACCTGCTTCTCACGTGCCGACGCCCCCTCGTCCGACTGTGCCCATGCCTGGAAGATGGCCACGACGAGAGCCTGAAGCGAGCGGAGAGTAACTCCGCCGAGGTCACCCGCAAGCGGATAACGCACCTTCACCGCCGCGTAGAAGATCGGGTCGAGGCGGTTGTACAATGAGAGCTTGCGGGTCTCGTCGGTGGGCCGCCAGTCAGGAGCGCGGTTATCCCGCACCAGACGTTGCTCACGAGCCAAGATCGGCTGCGGGTCAACGCCTGCGGGATAACGAAGCGCCGCGTGCTCCTGCTGGTGGCTCTCGCGCAGGGCTGCCGGCACGCTCCCCTTGATGATGTCGACGAGAGCCCGACGTCCATCTCGGTCAGCCGAAGAGTCCGTACCCCGAAGCCAGGTGTCCGCCACAGAGTTCCGCTCCACGACGAGGGCCAAGACGTCATAGAGGAGCCCATTAACCTTCTCGATAACCAGAGAGGTGGGGTCGTCGAGGTCAAAGGGGGCCAAGTCCAATCCAGCGGACTCAAACTCGGTCCGAAGCTGCACCACCAACTCGGAGAGGCGGTCGGTGTCGTCGGTACCACGATAATGATGTTTCTTGGAACCAAGGATATCCTCGCGGATACCCTTGGCCCAAGCCCGATGTAAGCGCCCCTTGTACACCGCGTCAACCGTGGCATGTTGGTCGACCAGGTGCTTCCGCAACGCGACGGCAGCGTCGGTGTTGCTGGAAGTAGCAGGGGGCACCACAGGCGGGGTGCTAGCGGTCGGAGTGTCCCGAACCGCATCCAGAAGCCGTATAGAGGCGTCCAAGTCGGAGTCCCTCAATAGGCGTTTACGAGCTCGTGTAGATGCTGCCATAGTTACTGTAGAAAGCCAGAGAAAAGGTGATGCGCGGCTGCACGTGTGGGTGTTGTGGCGGAAATGGAGTGAAGACGTAACGGCAGAACGCGCGGAGCGGCGAAAAGAGCGTGGGGCACTTGCAAATGTCGGTGTGGTCGAAGGTGTCCGGAGCACCAGCCCAAAATACGTGAACCAGCGGGATCAGTGCAGGCAGAATAACGCAAATGAACATTGCCAAAACCGAGCAATAGCAACGCGCGGTGCCCATGACTCGCAGCCGCAAAAAAGACGTCTACCCGCCGTAAAGCCATGTCCCAAATCCTAGTCGCACCCAAACGCGCAAGCGCGCACCACCTCTTCAAGCGGCTGCTTAGCCAATCATGGCCAAGATAGCAAGTGGAATGAAAACGTGGATGGGGCCACGACCTACCGGAATATCCAAGTACACTAGATATCAGAAAGTCCCGTACTCGTGTGGATAAACTGTATAAGATAAATAATAAACCCTAAGCTAGATATACCCGGGACGGTCTCGGACGGTCTCGGAGTCTAGCCTACATGTGACACAGCGTGTGTCACAGTACGAACCTACAGATCAGTCAGCAGTCCAGTGTTGGTCCTAGGGATCTGTCATAGGGGCCTGACCGGGACTCCCAGTCAGGGCTGCCTATACAGATTTCAGCACAACATGGTGTCGAGGGCGAACATTTTCAGGTGGTCCGCACTTAATTTCGGAGAGAAGCAAATTCCGTGAGGTGCTACCATTTCAGGATATTTTTAATGGCAAATACTCTGTAGGCGTAGCAGGGAGACGTGGCCTCGATTAATTGAAAGATTGAGGTTGGCGTCCTCCATAACAAAAATATAGGCGGTAAGAAGAGAACGGGTGATGGCGTTGCCGCAAGGGACTAGCCCAACACTTAGCGCGGGTTGCGCACGCTCGATTATTGTCTTGTTGAACCGAACGCAGGCACATCTTATTCGGCACAGATCCCCGAGATACATACATAACGGTTCATTGGAATGGTCAGGCCTGAACGGAATTTCCCGAAATTTCTAACAAGATGTTGTTCGGAAGATGCATTATGTGTTTTAAAAATGAAGTTGATCGATTACTTTAACCTCCTAAATATCCGGACGAGGAGAATTGGTGGTTGGACGGTACTTGTCCTATTAGGTTCGTCTCCCCGACTCACGCTCGACAATCGTATACGATTGTCAACCTTATTGGGCGCTAGGTACGCCCCCTGACTCAGTTGTGACCGACATTGTCGAAGGCTGCTCCATAAGTATAGCCGACATTATAAATTAGGACACCTATAACACCAGCTATAAAACAACCAGGAAACTATTATAGACCACACTTTTGGAACAATCATGGACCCGATACGCCTTTGACTCATGTGTGCATTGGACCGACAAATTTACTTTGAATCGATTCTCCAAGGCATCCTAATCGACACACCACAAAGAAGCGACGCTTGCATGTGTCCATGGCCGTATATGGACGAACGAATGTCAGCATCACCCAATGATAGGGGAAGGGAAGCAGAGGCTTCCATTGAAAACAATAAAGAATCACACAGCATGGTATTTCACTGCTATGGAGGCTACAACGACGTGGACGAATGGGTAGACTACGATTTCGAGCCGTCACACGGTTACGGAAGTAGCGATAATGGTAGCTCATTTGGAGTACGCAGATTATGAATAACACATAAGTTAGAGTAATGTAAACTTGCAAACATAAAACAAAAACTTCACACAAACATACACATGTCCTAACGAAGTTGACAATTGCACCACGTTGTGGTATCATCATCATCATCAGGCTCAAATTGTCCCATCAACTCGGGAATATAGTCCGTGCTGGGAACCGCCGTTGTCACTGGGGTAAGTGCGCCAGCGACGCATTGCCCTACAAAATAGGGATTATTCCAAAGGCTTGGACGGCACCATTCCGGGCGCCCGGAACCGTCCTGAAAATATTTGGTAAAATTCCAAGCCTTTGGAAACCGCCGGGAATTACAAGGTGAAGCTTTGGGTTTTTCCCTAGGAGTCCTATGGGGTTCCAAGCCGACGGTCCTACGGGGTTCCAAGGGGCTGGACCGAAATTTGTTAGTCCAATGGGTCCTGGTCGATTCCAAGCCGTTGGACCTATGTCCTCGGATTACGTATGACCGAAGTCGTCGGTCCAAGGCGGTTCCAACGGTTTGGAATTCATTTTAGACAATTCCAAGCCTTTGGAACTTTCCAGTCTGAGGTCGGCAGTCTGAAATCGGAGGTTCAACGGCTTGGAACCCCATTGGACCGGTCTCCGCGCAGCACGGGCGTGGTTTCAAAAGATTCCAAGCCTTTGGAACTTGCTAGTACGAGTAATGAAGCTCGAACCCGGAGGCTCAACGGCTTGGAACCCCATTGGACCGGTCTCAGCGCAGCACGTGCGAGGGTTTCAAAAGATTCCAAGCCCTTGGACCTTGTTAGTACGAGGAATGAAGCTCAAACCCGGAGGCTCAACGGCTTGGAACCCCATAGGATCGGTCTCTGCGCAGCACGGGCGTGGGTTTCAAAAGATTCCAAGCCCTTGGACCTTGTTAGTACGAGGAATGAAGCTCGAGCCCGGAGGCTCCACGGCTTGGAACCCCATAGGACCGGTCTCTGCGCAGCACGAGCGTGGGTTTCAAAAGATTCCAAGCCCTTGGAACCCCATAGGCCCAGTCTCTGGGCAACACGGGAGCGTGTTCCGAAATTCCAAGCCCTTGGAACTTCCCGATCTGAGAGCGGAACGCTATGAGCAAGTGCTTGACATATAGACTGATAATTCTCTGGACCGATCATTCTTGCTACGTGCAGTTCAAGACCGTCCAAGCCTTTGGAACGATTATGGAAGTGATATCTTATGGGGTCCAGGCTTAGTCCAATGGTTTGGAACCGCTTCGGAACTTGCGTTTGATGGATTCCAAGGCGCATCCAAGCCTTCGGAACCCCTTTGGAACTCCAGGTAAGTTAGTATTATCTGTACAATGCATGTTATATATTACAGTATTACAACTGGTAGGTTCTGACTTGGCAGCACGTGGAGCTCAACGAGACCGATACACTACCGCCTCGAGCGAGGCAATAAGTTAACTAATCTTCGTCATCAGAACTACTATCGCCGATGTCGCCGACAAAATCGACGTGGCGGTCAAGCACGACGGCAAGCACGTCTGTCCGATGTCGAATATTTAATGGAACCTTGTTACCGGTATACCGTGCAAGCCGCAAAGGCTTCCATGGGATGGGCGCCACGACCACTTGATTGTTGATGTCCTTCGCTTCGATGAATGCATCTTTGGTTTCCCATGGCATATCGGTGCGCAGGTAGATGTTTTGCGTGACCGCATCGGAAAGAGCAGCTTCGAGGGGAAACCATCTACACTTCACAAGAATATATGTGTCAGTGTGCACGACAAGCTTGACGACCTTCAGAATTTCGCCATACCTGCCATCAGAAGTGAAAGAATCATGAACACCTGCAAATCGAGATCTACAAGGACGCTTTGGTCCGGGCGTCCGGAACCGTGTGGCAGCATGGTTCCGGACGCCCGGAACGTCTCGAACTTTTGAATATTTAAACAGATTTAATGAAACGTAGCTTGACCATGGTCCAAACGGCCGGAACCTACACTCCACTCTTATACAGACGTCTGGAACATGTATAGTTGGCATGTCTCACCTGTCATGGTCGTCTTCTTGCTGCTTCTGTACATTCCAGACTTTAAAGACAGACTTGAAATATCGATGACAAGTAGCCTTGTTCATGTCCCTTTCCAGCGATCTGTAATTAAAATTGCGAACTTTGACGTAAGCATACTCTGTCCACATTCTCGGTGGTGCCAAGGCGTAACTCACTTCCATCTCCGTAAACGGAATGACTTCCCCTGTGACGGGGCTCTTGCGCCAGGTTTCAGGTTGATGAAGTATCGGCCTCGTCAAGTTTTGACCTGGGCCACTGCCCCTGCCGCGACGAGCCGCCAAGCGACGTCGGTTTTGTCTAATGTTCCTGCATGGTCCAAATGCCCGGAGGCCACGTTCCGGGCGCTTGGACGTTAGTTCCGGGCGAGGGGAACACCAATAAACTGCGTACGTGAATGATTAGTCAAAAAAAGCTTCGGTCAAGCAAACATGCATACCTCGTGTAATGGTCTTCAGCACGATTAAATTCTCTGACAATGTTCCCGTACCACTCCACGTTTGTAGCCAGCCAAGCTTGTATCTCCTTCTTATCATCTACGCACCGCAAAACGGAAATTTGTTAAACAATGCGTGCTTTTGACGATCTAATTCCAAACGCCCGGAACCAAACCGGAACCTGGGTCCCGGGCGCCCGGAAGGGTGTGGATGGAACGAGCCCTATTGGCTTGGGCTTTGTCTAATGAAAGGTCCAAGCAAGTTCCAACCGGTTGGACCCTGCTCAATGATACGTTTCCAAACCCCTGGACCGAAATTGGACGATATGCACTTAAGTCTGGACAGTACCTGGTGTCGAGTAGACAAGTTTGCCCTTCCTCTCGTTGCCGGTCGCCAACATCAGGGACACGGTGTTCTCGCTACGTGGTTGGCTAATGGTTGGTGGCGAACCATTCGCCTGTAGCAACTGGTATAAGCCGCGTACCAGACTTACCATGCGTTTCAACTCCACCCCTTTCATCATGCTGGCGACAGGGTGCGAGCGAGTCCTGATGATCCGTCTCAGCTCGCCGAAGAAGCTCTCTGGAGCGAACATCCAAAGATCGGGAACTGGTCCTTCGTCACGCATCTGATCCGGAATATGAACGAGCTGGTGCGTTGCAATGACGAAAAGCTCAGGCGAGAGCTCAGCTTCCATGATGTCACGGACTTCCAATACCCTTGTCTTCAAGGCGTCCATGCCAGTTTTATGATGCTGAACCGCACGCCCAAAACGGAATAAATCAGTATAGCCTGAATGAATAGGTTCCGTGCTACCGGAACATTGATCCAATGTTGGTCCGGCCGCCCGGAACCGTGGTTCCAATCCGAAGCATATGAACATGAGCAACAACCATGAAGCAGGTCCGAACGTCCGGACTATGGCCTCCAAACGGTTCCAAGCGCCCGGAACATGGGGTAAGCAGTGTTTATACTCACATCGATATCAATGGTTCTGCTCACAATCTCGCGGACCACCGTCGTATATTTCCCAACGTAGGAAGCGAATTCCGGTTGTAGCACATGGCCATCACTGTTCATCCACGCGCTGACAATCGACATGAGTCCACTTGTGATAGCAACTACGCCATGATGTGCTTTCAACTTGCGTGGCGTAGTTTG
Source organism: Cymbomonas tetramitiformis (assembly GCA_001247695.2). Lineage (NCBI taxonomy): Eukaryota > Viridiplantae > Chlorophyta > Pyramimonadophyceae > Pyramimonadales > Pyramimonadaceae > Cymbomonas > Cymbomonas tetramitiformis. The sequence goes on from LGRX02002210.1 coordinate 51,624, forward strand.
CGTTCCCGCCTTGATTTGCAGAAACTTCCTCCCAATCGGCCCCGAATCTCGGGTAAACTTGAGCCCTCTTACCCATGGGATAATCTCCTTCAAGGCCTCCTTAGAAGGGGACCACGGAGAGGGTTTCACTACAAGAGATCGATCCCACACACACGCACACAACCTATCCTGGTTCAATACGAAACCTATACAATCTTAATTCATTCATGAAGAAACGTTCCGGGCGTTCGGAACCCACCCTCCAACGTGTGACAGGGGTGTGGATTATCTACATTCGTTCAGAAAATAGCATTCCGGGCGTTTGGAACCCGTTATCCAACGTGTGACAGGGGTGTGGACCATCTACATTCATTCAGGAAATAGCATTCCGGGCGTTTGGAACCCTTACACCACCGTCTATCAGGGGTTTGGACCATCATAATATTGGACAGGTGGTGTACTCACATCTCAGCCGTTCTGCTGGGCTCCGGTTGTCATTTTCATTCCTCCTTGGTATAGGAATAAGCCACGGCCTGTGCATCTGATAGGCCCTCGCAAAGTTTCGGCACTTTAAATTCCAGTCATCACCGAGAATCGCTGACATAATCCGGCAGGAGTTGTTGGACAAGATGTGCATGACGTCGAAAAGCAAGTCGCGTGGCAAATTAAACTTCACAATCTTGGTAAAAGCACTCGATCCTTTGATCCCACTCCGTGCCATTTTGTCCTTAATGACTTCCGGATGCATACCCGCTTCGATCATCCCGTCGTGCAGGTGCTGCAACTCCCTCACTTCTTTGTCCGTTCTCATCGCTGGCTCTTCACCTGCAAACATCATAAAAACACGATACAGTTGAAAGAATATTGTGTAAAACCACGAGTACACAGGTCCGGCCGTGGGGTGCATGGGTTCCGGGCGTGTGGAATTACTAGCTTTGATCTCTCCATATTTTCCCTATAATGGTCCAACCGGCCGGAACCGGGGCTCCCGACGCCTGGAAGTACAGTCAGAAATATTTTGAAATCTGTCCAACCGTCCGAATACATACTAGGAAGAATGCAGCAGGGATCAGACTTACTTGGATTTTGTTGTAGCATCTGCGCGTAAATCGTCTTCTGCATGCAAGACTCTGCCTTTGTTGTCCCGACAATCCAACATTTGGAACATCCCATCCTCGCGTTTGTTCCATACACGTTCCCCGCTTCGGTCAATCCGACATAATCCTCGAGCACCTTGTACAACTTGACTCGAACGGTGAAAGGCTTGTTTTCGATAACGTCCCACACCCGGCAACCGTTCTTTTCGATGTCAATAATCTCGTCCACGAACTTGTGGTAGAAGAGTTGGGCATCTTTGGGTTTGCCATCAATAATGCCCCAAAGCACAATGAACTCGCTTTTGCCTCGAAGATGTGCAGGGTAATTCACCACTTGGCAGGTTATAGGTGTCACAGATCCCAGTTTATCTTTGAATTTCTCGATGCCGTCCGCGCATAACACCACAGAGAGGTTGCGCTTGTCCTTGAAGAACTCCGGGTCCTCGAGCATGGTCCTCTGCCAGCTTCGTGAATCTACACCCGCACTAACATGTCTTAGTCCAACCGGTCGGATTAGGTATTCCACACGCTCGGACTATGCTAAGACAACAAAACAGGTTGTTGTAACATATCCATTACGACCAGACTCGTATTCCACACGGATGGAACGCCATTCCGGGCGCCCGGAACGTGCCATCCATGCAGATTTACTCGCAATTATCTTTGTTAATCTACATCACCAACATTCCAAACGGCCGGAACGTTCGGTCCACACGTTTGGACTATACCAAGACAACCAAAATGGGTGTAGTGACATATCCAAACGGCCGGACGCATGTTCCATCCGGGTGGAGGCATGGATCCGGGCGCCCGGAATAGGCAATCCATGCAGTCTAATTGACAGTGTTTACTCACCTAATATTCCAGTGCTTCTGACGATCGGCTCATCCAAGTCAACTTTCTCCCATGAACGTGCCATCTGTGCCTGCACCGGATCCATGAAAAGGGCCTCCAGTATCCTTGTCCACGGCCACCAGCGGAAAACGCACTTGGCCCTTCCGGGTTCCCACTTGCCATCGACCATTGATGGCTCCTTGAACCGGCCGTGGTTGCATTTCGGACACGTCGGTGCCTCTTCGGGAAGCAGATCTTTGAAAAGAAAATTGCACTTCTGGCACACATCCATCTCGTTGTACTTCATGAGGAAATCCTTGAAAAACCGCAGGCACGCTTGGTAGGTATGAGGTAGTGCTACCTCGTCATCGGTCGAGATTGATTCATCGTCGACCTCCAAGCCGCATACTCGACGTCGCAGAATTTCCAGGATTGTGTCAAAGTACGCCTGGGTCGAGTTATGGTTGGAGTGGGCCTCAAGTAGATCCAGTATGAAGCGGTTTGCAAGGGTAGTCGATTTGTCATGCACATTTTCTCCCTCCTGCAATTTAGTCACACAGCATCTGATTGATTTTGGTCCAGAGGGGTTCCACACGTAAGGACGCACCGTTCCAATGACTTGGAATAGTGATATAGTGCAGTTTTCGGAAGGCATTCAATCTGTGCGTATTGAACTTACCATGATGAATTCCGGGTCCCTTGTTCGGTCGTTTTCACGTTGCTCGCGCGCATCACTTTCCTCCTCCTAGAATACGGCGGGCATCCACTCCCATCAACCCAGCAATCCTGAACTAATAAGATGCGATGTAAGAATCTGGCTTACAGTGATGGCTCTAAAGGTGTTCCAAAGGCTTGGACGATGCTTGGACTCTTCTTCGTGGGGGAATCCAAGGTTGTTCCAAAGGCTTGGACGGGGCTTGGATATTGTTAAACAATGGTTCCAACGGCTTGGACGGGATTTAGAACTCACCGAGTCGGACGATGCATACTCAATCGGGCTGAAGAAGTTTTCACGGATCTTCCGGGGCATCCGTTCGGCATGGTCATGAAGATATGTGTCATCCTCGTGTTCTTCCTCTTCGTCCGTCTCTGATGGTGGATCCGTCTCACCGTCATCATTCACACTTTCGGCACCGTCAAGAGAGTCGTTTTCTTCATGATCTCGGTCATTGGAGAGGCGTGCGACGGGCGGATGTAGGATCAAATGCCGCTTAATCTGTTTTTTGGAGTAGCAAAATCGGAGTCTGCATTGATCGCATGGGCATGGAGTGCCTTCCGCGTTCTCGTTTCGAGCTAGTCCACGCCTTTGCCTAGCCATTATTCCTGCGAATCCATGTAAGAAGTGTGAGTTGTCTGACCGGACTTGTAAGGTTTTCAGATGCATTCCGGGCGCCCGGACCCATGGTCCGGCGCGTGGGAACGTGGTTCCGGGCGGTCGGAATTAAATACCTTCAACATTCGGCAAAAGTCCGGTTTGTCACCTTTACATCAGGGTTTCTACGTTTTTAGGCACAATCCGGGCGCCCGGACAGGCCAGGGATTACGGTGTCCATCGGTTTGGAAAAGCCATCTTAAAAATCGACTAGGTCCACTTCTGGGGATTAATCCAGAGGCTTGGAAGTCCATTGGAACTGGACATTTGCTCCCACTTGAAAAATTCCATGCCTCTGGAATTCCAAAGTGAAGCATTGGAATCGCACAAAGTTATTTAGAACGTTTTGAGGATTGCAAAAATCACCTAAAGACCAATATTCCAACGGGTTGGCCCACTCAAACCAATGGCATGGAACTTTTTTGGTAAAAATCGACTAGGTCCACTTCTGGGGGTTTATCCAAGCCCTTGGAAGTCCATTGGAATGGAACATTTGCTCCCACTTGAGAAATTCCATGCCCCTGGAATTCCAAAGTGAAGCCTCTTATTTCAAAGCTTAACACTTGGCTGTTTTTTGTGTAAAAAGCCCAAAAAACAAAATTTCGGAAAATTTTCTGTTTTTTTGAAAAGTGGACATATGTTTGGCCCCGATGTTTTTGATATGCAGCGACGTGAAAAATGCAGAAAATTTGTTTTCTACCGTCAATTATGCACATCTTACGGGAAATTTCTAAAAATAGAGCTGCGACGAATTCTGTAGAAGGATTTGCTCCAAAAAAGGAACAGTCCCGTGAACGTCGGCGTTTTTTTGCTATCGACCCGATCCCAGGGTGTGGAATTAACGAAGACCGTCAGATTTTTCTGGTAGTCAAAATGAAACATCTAAGGGTTCCTATAGTGCACATGCACAAGTAATCGGCTGGTAAATTAACGAAGACCGTTCGATTTTTCCAGAAATCGAAACTCAAAATGGCTAAAGGTGATACAGTGAACAGGAGGGATGTGCGCACATCCCAGCTGTTCACCGTAAACCTTTAATGGGATTCGAACCCATGACCGCGAGCTCTGAAGAGCGACGGCTTACCATCTAGACTATCGATAAGTCAAGATGGAATACACGGCAGCGATTGCAATCTCATACCCGTCGACGGAGGACAGAGGTGACAGCAGTCGCAGGTCCGCTCGAAATTCAAAATTTCGAAAAAGATCGCGATAACGCGATCCAGTCGCTCGGACCAATGCACCAAGCCGCCGGACCTGCCTTGGAACAGATTTGCGGCCGTTGCGGCCGTTGTGCGTTAAAAGAGAGTCAAACTATTTGCAGCACACCACCGTATTCAAGCCGTACCGCAGAAAACCCACACCGTAGAAAAATGACACGACTACTAAGGAGAAGCGATAGGAAGACCCCACCGCCAAAACAAACTGTAAAGAAAAAGCTGCTGGACAGGTCGCCGCGGCAATCTGCTTTGACCGATACGAAAGACTCCACCACCCGCGCTCTAATGGCAAGAATCGCGGAGATGGAGCAACGTCTCTCCTCTCATCCGCAGTCTTCAAATCCCCCCGCCGCAGTAGTAATGCAGACAGCTGGCGGGGTTGCTGGCCCCACGCAAGACGACATCAACGACATGCGTTCGCATGGCCGGGACATTATCGAGAAGAGAATGGAGAAAGGCGACATACCGGTGGGAGCCACCTCCTCGCGATTAAAAAGCTCCTTAGTCCGCGATGTTATCGAGGAGATTCACGCGGTCACGCCGTCTGTCCCGAAACGCCAAGTGAGCATGTACCTGACCAGCCGCTTAGCGTATTTGAAAAATACCAAGGCCACAGAAGGACGCTGGAAACAGAAGTTCACCAAACAATTTCCGGACGGGTACTTCGCGCGCTACGAAGGCCCCGCAAGGGGCTTCCGATTATTTGGAAGAGCCGAGTCCTTGATCACCGCTGCTGAGACCGAGGCGATCCTCAACTTCCAGGAGGCTGGGCGTCCGAAGTCGGGGCCGCTCTATGATGCCGTAAAATCTATCAATGGATGGACAAAGGAGTCCATCCCAGACGATGGACAAGGCGAAGAAGAAGAGAAGAAAGTCAAGGTGGAGGAGCCCCCTCCGCAAAAGCAAAAGGTGTGTACTGCCGCTGGAACCGTGGTTCCAAACAACTGGAACTGTGAGTCCACGGGTTTCTTTAAGTAACTTTATTTCACGCACGAGCACGGGCCTATTCCCAGCGTTTGGAACTATTTTGGAACCCCTTTGGAACTCCTTTGGAACCGTTTTTTAAATATCGTCCAAGCCTTTGGAACCACCGTTCCACCCGTGACTGACATATTGTTGTGTCTTTCGTTTCGAATATACAGGAACCGTTGACCGAGAGCGAAGAAGATGGTAAGCTCACCAGCGGTCGCTTCGTCGAAATATTCCACGGTGCCCAGAAGGGGCACAAGTCGCGGCCGCCAGCGGACACGGATTCCTTCACGAACATCTCAAAGTTTTGCATCGCGCGCGGTTTGTTAGACGTGGTGGGGGAGGGCCCAACGGGCGTGGCAAGTCTTAAGGGACTTGTCGTGCCCAAGGACTGCGTGGAGGTAACCCTCTACGCAATAAAGGACGAAGAAGACTACATCTTCCGCATGCTCTCCCACCATGCGGAGGGCATCAAACTTTTAAAAAAGAAAATAGGCAAGGAGGCAAAGATCAAGGGCGAGGACCTCGCCCACGACGAGTCCTCTATTGTCCCCGCCGTAAAAAACAAGCCCACTGTCTGGTTAGTCCCTACCCATTGTTTTACTATTTTCTTTTTACTTACGCGTATGTGTTGTTTTACGCAAACCACACCGTCCCAGGTTTGGACGGGCCGTTCCAAGCCCTTGGACTGACTGTTCCCGCCGTCTGTACTCCGCAGGATCCCCACAAAATATGTAAGAAACAGCACGGTGCAAACCGATAAGAACGTCGACTTCGGCAAGAAAAGGAAAGCTGCTGCTCCTGAAGGAAGCAGCAAGCAGCAAAAGAAAGAGGAGGAAGAGAAAAAGGGTGAGGAGGTCGTCGACGAAAAGGAGGGTGATGAGAAAGATGATGACGAGGATGAGGATGATGAAAAAGGGGATGAGGATGATGAGGAGGATGCGGCAGCATGACTGCTATTTTTGTCAGATTATAGAGCTTGTTAGAGCCCATACCAAGCAATAGAGAACCTTTACGATTCTTTGTGTAAATATTTCAAACAGCAATACATATCAATAGCACCTTTGTACTGCATATGCATAATAGCAAGCTCGTGGACCAATGGTTCCAAGCCCTTGATACCTGTTTGTATGTATATAGAACAAAAACAGATTGGAACCATAGTTCCAAACGGATGGACCTATACCGGTCCTTACGGTTGGAACCGTAGTTCCGGGTGGCTGGAACATTTTTGTAAATAACCACTATAAAAGGTCCCAATGAGTTCCAAGCCGACGTCCAAACGGTTCCTAATGCAGTCCAAACGGTTGGAACCCGTTTGGAATGTCGTCATTATATGGTCCAAGCCGCGTCCAGGCCGCCGGAACCACTTTGGAATCATTAATCATAATATGTCCTACCGGGTTCCAAGCCGATGGTCCAAACGGGTCCTAACGCGTTCCAAGTTATGACCAAGCCGCTGGAACCCGTTTGGATTGTCGTTATTATATGGTCCAAGCCGCGTCCAGGCCGCCGGAACCCCTTTGGAATCATCAATCATAACAGGTCCTACGGGGTTCCAAGCCGACGGTCCAAACGGGTCCTAATGCGTTCCAAGCTGTTGCCGAGCCGCTGGAACCCGTTTGGAATGTCGTTATTATTTGGTCCAAGCCGCGTCCAGGCCGCCGGAACCCCATTGGAATCATCAATCATAACAGGTCCTACGGGGTTCCAAGCCGACGGTCCAAACGGGTCCTAATGCGTTCCAAGCTGTTGCCGAGCCGCTGGAACCCGTTTGGAATGTCGTTATTATTTGGTCCAAGCCGCGTCCAGGCCGCCGGAACCCCTTTGGAATCATCAATCATAACAGGTCCTACGGGGTTCCAAGCCGACGGTCCAGACGGGTCCTAATGCGTTCCAAGCTGTTGCCGAGCCGCTGGAACCCGTTTGGAATGTCGTTATTATTTGGTCCAAGCCGCGTCCAGGCCGCCGGAACCCCATTGGAATCATCAATCATAACAGGTCCTACGGGGTTCCAAGCCGACGGTCCAGACGGGTCCTACGGTATTCCAAACCGACGGTCCAACGGCTTGGAAACCGATTGGAATTTTATGTAAATTCCAAGGGGGTTCCAAGGGCTTGGATAGCAAATGTCCCGGTCCAAGCCCTTGGACCGCGGCTTGGACGGGGCTTGGACCGGGACATTTGCTGTCCAAGCCCTTGGAATTCCAGTGTTAACGCCAACGCCTCTCAAACACATACCTGTCCTACCGGGTCCTATGGGGTTCCAAGCCGACGGTCCAAGCCCTTGGAATAATCCTTATTTTGTAGGGTTGCGTCTGAGTAGGAGCATACCGATGCGCATCCAATAGTCCAAAGTACTATGCTTCCCGCGTTGCGCGGATAAACCTCCACTTAGCATAAGAGGGGTCATGTCTAGGATGCATCGCAGGATCGACGAACACTTCCTCGCGAGATAGAAACCAATTCCAGGATTGGCACACGCGGCATTTTTCGTATTCGATGTGCATGCGTTCAAGCTCGACAAGTGTGTCTTGTATGCTATAATGCCTATTCATATTGGAGGTAGCGTGTAATGAATGCTATAATAGAAATCGAGATTTTAAATGCGTAATGAAATGAGTACAAGGCAATATCAAAATACTTAAATAACAACTAATGATAGAGTGACCTCGGACACAGTTCTGACAATCGTACAGTAATACCGCATATTTAAGGAAACCGGGATTTGGAGCCAGCCTAGCTTTTTCCGTATTTTTCCCTGCCAGCGTCAGCCTCTTACCGAAATGACTAACGAAAAGGAAACGAGATTCGAGTGTCAGCCAGCCTCTTCTCTTAAATCCATTTCTTCTTAGGGATTGGAAAGCGTAGTCAGCCAGCGCATTCTCTTAAATTCAGCATGGATCCGAGCAGTCGCCAGGAACTGCGCGAATTACATGCTGACTTGCAAAGTGGGATTATTAGTCAGGAAGACTACGACGACTTGAAATCTATAGTCTTAACGCGTATCAAGGCCAAAGCGCCAATCAATGAGTGTCCGAATTTCATAATTTCATGAAATACCGACTATAATGTCCTTAGATCCAGCTACAATTTCCTTAATAATAATGGAATTTCCTGATGTTCAGCTAGTCTTCGTTTCCTTAATATGACATTACGATTTCCGTTAACGAAATGATTCAGCAGCCTTCATTTCCTTATTTGGGTACATTTTCTTAATGTTTTTTTCCAGCCCAGCTTTTCCGCATTTTTCCGACCCCCAAAAGCTGGCTGTTTCCTTAACCCAGCATTTCCTTAAATGTGAGGTATTACTGTATACGAATGTCAGAAGTGTCCGGAGGGTATGAGAAACTGAATGAGACTAAGTCATCAAAAGCCTAGAGACAATTGGTCCTCTATAGTGGGAGTCATTCCGCGGCTGTCTCTGAGAAAACTTTTCGCTATCATAAGCTCCGTCCTTAATTGAGAGTACAAGCTTTCCCCTGTCGAGATATGACCTGGTTGTCCGGAGGTTAGAAACCGATCTACTCTTATGATTATCCGAGCTGCAAGCTCACACGTCCTGTAGGCAACGTGGCTGCGGTCGAGCATGTTTATGGTGTCACACGCCCGCACCCAAGCATATGACAGGTCATCGTATCGGAGTAACACACTCATTTCCACCTCGAACCGCGAGAGCGCACCTAGCGCGGAGGTGATGAGTGGGAGGCACAAATTATCGCCAAGTCGAACCAGCCAATGCATCACTTGCACGGACGCATGATGATTCTAGCGCATGAAGACAGGATCAAACCGCACGTGCAAAACATTGTCATAGATCGACGAGCGCTTTGCTGGCCGTGCTAACAGCATGGTGTCCAAGGCAAACCTTTTAAGGTGTTCGTCAATCAACTTAGGAGCCACCGCCAATCCAAACTCATCCATCCACGTTCGGATGATCCCGGGTTTGGTAAATGTTCTGCAGACGCTGCAATGATGCGTAACCGCGTTGTACTAATATTGCAATATGGTCATCCTCCATACCAAATACGTAGGTAGTGAGGAGCGAACGGGTAATGTTGTTCCCACAAGCTACCAAACCAACACTCAAAGCAGGTTGCGCACGCTCAATGATTAGCTCGTTAAACCGAGCGCAGGAACACCGAATGCGGCACAGATCCTTGAGGTATACACAGACAGGCTCATCAGACCTGGCATGTAGCACGGCTAGGTGGACGGCCTTGCACTATAAATTGCATAATCGATGAAAATGGCATTTAGAAGTCGCAAGAAGTTTCAGGAAGTACTTAGTTGTTAAAAGAAATCATTCAAAGGCAATATTTCACATTTTTGATCACCGCGGTGGCCACCAGGCTGCTAACGGGTCGCAGAAGGGCTGCGGTACAGAAATTGCATATCTTGCGGGCGCGTGAGATATGTGAGTGATACGGGGAAGTTACTAGAGTTGGTGAGAATTATTTGGAGGTCATCCCTAGGCAGTGTGAAGCGGAATTTCACATCGGGCCATATTCACGGGGTGCTGGGGAGCTAATTTCGTCTGTAAAATGACTGCAAAACAGAAAAAACATGTCTCGTGGGCGCGTGAGATATGCAAATGATACGGTGAAGTTATTAGAAGTTATGAGAAGTATCTAGAAGTTATTACTAGGCATCGAGAAGTGATATTTCACATCGGGTCACATTCGCGGGGCGTTGGGGAGCTAATTTCGTCTGTAAACTGACTGCAAAACAGAAAATGCATGTCTCGTGGGCGCGTGAGATATGCAAATGATACCGTGAAGTTATTAGAAGTTGTGAGAAGTATCTAGAAGTTATTACTAGGCATCGAGAAGTGATATTTCACATCGGGTCACATTCGCGGGGCGTTG
>LGRX02002211.1:0-13642 GCA_001247695.2 Cymbomonas tetramitiformis
CCTCACCTTTAAGAGAATCGACGATAAGAGACCAGCCAGCGTTTGGGGGGGTCGCGTTTTTTACGATGACCCTGAGCCTTTTCAAATCGTTAAGAGAATGGGTCCAAATAAGAGAACGGGAGCTGGCTAGATGAGGAAATATGGTTGGGAAACCATGTTAAACCATGTATTAAATATGGTATGGTCGCAAATAAGGAACAAACCTGGCTATCGCTGACCTTATTGGATCGCGCTTCGTTAAGCGCCGCTGGCGTGTTGGGGGGCGGGGGGGGGTTCACTTTTTTCCGATGAGGCTGGCTGACCGCATATCCCTGTTCTCTTAAATATGCAGTATTACTGTATGGGGGGGTGAAAGTCTCAGTCTCCATGACTTTCGCAGCTGCCTGGATCCGACAGGCTCGAGCTTACGCGCAATGACTCCGACGGTAAAGACAAGGGATTGCGTAAGCAGTACCTCGAGACCCAGCACCACTTCGTTGCGCACTCAGCTTCTCAGTTGGCGCTCGTTGATGCCAAGAAGGAGTTGGAAGGTGTGGAGCTGCCTGAATCCGTCACTTTGGCCCTGGAATTTTTGTCCGAGACTGCAGTGAAAGGCGTTGCGCGCGCCAAGGCTCGTGCCAAGATTTTGGCGTTGGTTTCAGACAAGGGACCAGAAGTTGGTTGGAAAATGAGCGAGAAACTGGAACGTAAATCCTGCGCGCAGAGGATGAGGAAGATGAGAAAATAATGAGAAAAGCTGAGAAAGAGGTGAAGGCTGAGAAGCTGCACGCTGTGCAAGCCGCAGCTGCCAAGCTAGGGGCGGACCAAGGGCCTGGGCAGAGGTGCCTTCGTTGCGACGCGTCCTGCTGCTCCTGGGGCACCTCCACCCCCTCCGCCTAGTCAGGCTGGACGTGGCAGCCAGCTGCAATGCTGGAATTGTAATGAGTGGGGACACCACCAAAACCAATGCTCACAGCCACGTTCGGCTGGCAGAGGCCGTGGCAGAGGCGCGGACCGTGTCTGAATGTTGTTGAACCGAATGTAACGTCACGATGGCGTAGAGAATTTGCTTTGCGGAATGCTTAGCGGTTGAGGTGGAATGCCCAACCTTAATGTAAACTCTTGTGGACGAAACCCTAATTTGTAATGAACTTTAAGCCTGCGGGTTGTTCTTTTTGTGTTTCAGGTCTTGAATTGTCTGAGGAAGAGATTGGCGAAGCCGTCCCCGTTGTGTGAGCAGGATGTGCCTGTGCCTCGCGTTGCGGGTAGACTTAGGGCTCGTGCTTCGTTTTGGCGGACGTTCGTGCGCTCTTCGTACGAGATGTCGTGGATCGAGACCGGTTTCCGATTGAAGTTTAGCAACATCACTGTATTCATGGTGAAGTATGTCGTGGACAACGTGCGTTATCGCCCCGGTCATGTTTCAGCTGGGCGCGTGTTATGCCGGGCGAGGCCGGGACAACCTTCGCGCGGTCTCTAGCAGTGTAGTGAGACGGCACAACAAGACGATTTCCTGCGCCCAGAATGGCTGGCATCTTCCTCTGGGGGGTCAGACCAGGTCCTCCAACTTGCTGGAGGCTGTTGCGTTGGCCTATGACGATTTGGTACAGCTCGGCGGTGAAGGTCAACAAGCGCGTAACTGTGTGGGGACACTGTGCGCATACCTGACGCATCGGACCGCGCACGTGCTTCGCTGCAAGAAGAGCCCGTCTGCCAAGCCGGTCTACTACATCTTCGAGGACCATGAGTGGGTGCTATCTGGGCGCGCTCAGTTCAAGGATTCATATCTCACGAACGAGAATCGCAAGTTCACACTGGTGACGTATGTGCAGAGTGCGAAGCCCGCTCCGTGGGTGCGGCCGGCGCTGGAGCTTTTGGAAAGGCGCCTTTTCCCACCTTCTGCGGCAGGGCCATACGCACTTCGCGCTCAGGTGGCGGAGAGGCCTGGACACATGGACGAGGACGACGATCACCCAATGCGTTCTCTTCGCCAGCCAGCTGGCAGTATGTTTGTGCAGGGATTGAGGACGAGCGCTGGTGTTCCCGCGTCCGCTCCTTCCGCTGGCCGCAACGGGGCGTCTTCCCGCGTCGTGCCCTGGCAGGGAGCACCCTGGCCGAGCGCCAACCTCACCTCACAGTGCCCCGCTTCCCCTGCTTCGACGTGCAGTGCTGTGACAGAGCGGATGGATTCAGCTGAGGCGTTCGAGAACCACACGCGAGAAGCCCGTGCGCGTTTTCAGAGGGGTCTCCCGGATGCAGCGGGAGGGCGACCCTTCTGAACAAACATCGCTGTGGCCGTGGGCTGCCAGCACAGGCAGTCCGCATGATGCCGGGTGTCCTGCGGGCGTTCTTAACGCTTGCAGGCAGAGAGTGCAGTGATTTGGCGGTGCTTGGGGCGAGTTCCCATGCCCGTAGTTGCCATTTGGGCAATGCTGGAGGCATTGAGCTGGCATCTGAGGCAATGCCCTTTCCAGACTTGGTGGTGGCGCTGCGTCGCCTCGTACTGGGGCTCACTTCAGACGTGGTGGTCTCTTGCTCGACTTTATCCCCGCCGTGAGTGCTATGCCATTTGGGTGTTGTGGGCCCTCGCCGTCGTTTTGTACGCTGGGCTCCTCTTCGTGCACACCACTGGTGTCTATGCCGGCCTACACCACGTTAATACGAGTGATTGGACGGTGATGCCCCTCATCAGGGGGCTGGTTGTTTCCCTAGCGTGTTGGTCACGCAGTGTTGAGGCCATGCTCCTCATGATCCTCGCCTGGCTTTGGATCTGTGCTGGTCTTCATTCTGACGACGTTGCGAGCCATGCTTCTCACGCTACCAACTTCCCTCTGAACGTACATGTCAGCCAATTTAATCAGGGGTGGACTGTCCCGTCCTTACGCTGTTCCCAAGTTTTCTTACTGGGGCGCGTGTCCCTGCCCGCTTTGCCCGTCAGGCTTGACAAGCCTCGTTTTGCGGCACGCTGGGCGCAGCTTCGGCGCAATCTTATGCTACACCGCGTCGCGCAGGCCGCCTACTTGACGTTCGTCTTCACGCTGGTGGTCTTTGCTGCCGCTGGTGGGAGTTCTCGCTTAACGCACGGGGGGTGGAGAATGATGGCGTGCTTGTTCGCTTCGAACCCGCCGGTAGCCGCGGTGCGGTTCAACAGAATTTTGCGATTGTTTCTGCTCTTGTGCGGGATTTTGTGGGTCGCCGGCAAGCTAGGTAGCTAGCAGAGGATATACCTGCACATGGTGCCATGCCATCCACACGGTTTGCCTGGGGTGCAGCGCCTTGCACTTCCTGGGAGGCTCAGCAGTCGTCAAGGCAGTGGGAGCCGGGCTGGGAGGCCAACGTCGCAGAACAGGATGAGGTCTTGCCGTAGACCGTGTTGGACGAGCTTCAGCCTTTGGGCAAGACGACTGTGACCAAGGACGAGGCAGCGTGGCTCGACACAGAGCTCAACGCCACGTTTGGAGGCCATCCTGACTTCAGGAGGAGCAGTGGGAGGAGATGCGGGCTGTTCTTCGCAGATGCAAGGGCACCTTCGCCAACACCCCTCACGACTTGACAGGCTACAAGGGCAAGGCGGTGCATAACACGTTCTCCATCCCGTTCAAGGACGAGTCCAAGGCTGTCTGCCAGAAGCCGAGGAAGTACAGCCCGGGCGAGCAGGAGATCATTGACATTCACTGCAAGGAGTTGCTGGAGTATGGCTTCATCGAGCCCGCAGCTAAGCATTGCAGGCATGCACGCAACGTCGTTGTGGCTGGTAAGAAGGATCACGAGACTGGTTTGTGGACCCAGACACGCTTCTGCATAGATCTCAGGGGCATCAACCGACACTCTCTCAAGGACAATACCTTGCCGCATCGACCAGAAGAGCTTTACCAGAAGGTGGCGAAGGCGAGGTTCAAGACGACGCTGGATGCCACCAAAGCCTTCCACCAGATTCCTATGGCCACGGAAGAGGACAGGAGTAAGACGGCGTTTTGGTGGAAGAACCAGTTGTACCAGTACACCTCGATGCCTTTCGGGGCTGCTGGAGCAACGTCTGCCTTTGTGAGGATCATGGACTACGAGCTACGTCACCTGCAACATTGCACGGTGGCGTACGTCGATGACGTGGCGGTCTACACTGATTCCACGCCTGAGCAGCATCTGAAGGATGTCGAGGAGGTGCTGCGCACGTTAGGAGACGCTGGTATAAGGCTGCACGCAGGCAAGAGCACCTTTGGGGCAGCCACTGTGGACTTTTTGGGCTACCGCATTGGGCACAATTCTATTGGTGCGCAGGAGGCAAAGTGCAAGGCCATCCAGGACCTCCCGAGACCCCAGGACAAGACTGGGCTCCGCTCTATTCTGGGCATGATGAACTACTATAAGGGCCTGGTGGGTGAGCCAGGGGGACCATTGAATTATTCTGAGATGGCGCGCCCCCTCAACGACTTGCTCAAGAAGAAGATCACAGATATCAAGGGAGCTTGGGGGAAGGAGCAGGACCAGGCGCTCCAGGACCTGAAGGACTCGCTCTGTGCTGGGAGATGTCTGAGGCCAATCGATTATGACAGGCCCCTCATATTATTGTACACCGACTGGAGTACCTATGGCATTGGTGCAGTGCTGGGCCAGAAGGAGGACGATGGAAAGGAGTATATCTGCATGGCGATCAGTCGTTCCTTGAGCAAAACGGAGAGACAGTACACTAGCTTCAAAGGTGAGATGCTTGCGGTGGTGTGGGCAGTGCGCACGCTGAGGCAGTACCTGCATGGCGTCCACTTCACGCTGGTGACCGATCGCTCGCCACTCACTACCTTGATGGAGAAGTCTGACCTTCAGGGACAGCATCTACGATGGGCGATCAGCCTACAGGAGTTCGACTTCACGGTGCAGTATCGCCCGGGAGGTAAGAACAGCAATGCCGACGTGCCATCTCGTTACCCGTTACCGTCCACGACAGACGAGACTGGAGCAAGGCATGAGAGAGAGAAGGCATCTGCGCTTCACGCAGGCGTGGGAGAAGTTTACACGAAGGATTTCTGCGACGGCCTGTGCTTTATCCTGGCTGGGGACACTCCCCCAGGCAGGGGAAGAGGTGACGCCAGAGGTGCAGGTCGCTAACCACTGCAAGATGGCCGCCATAGAGCAGCTGGGCACGGGACCGGTACATCGCTTGTTCGATTTGCACCATCAAGAAGAATTGGAGTGCAATCATGCGGCCCTGTTCGACACAGACCAACCCGAGCTGGTGGTCGACTCTGGGAGACTAGCGAGAGCAGCTTAGAAGGCGCTGAGCTTGGTGCGACCCACACGAGGCACGCATGGTGAAGGGAGTCCTGCTGTATACTGTACAGCAATGAATACTTTGAAGGTGAACGCATCTTGAAGCCTGAGAAGGTAGACACCAGAGTGCTGGACAAGCGGTTCTTCTCGCAAGCTCGAGAAGAAGGTGTGGTATGCTATGAGCCGTGTGGAATGGAGGCCTCTGTGCTGGCCTAGAGATGTTACTCCGTAATGGAATAAAGGTGGATCGATAATTATATCAAGACATATCATCGGGCAGTCAGGCAGTGGCCAGAGCCAGGTGCACGGCGTTATTGAGGCGATATCCTGACCTTATGTCGCCCGATGCAGTGGAGTTTGGGGCCCTGCCTCACGATCTACACGACACCACGAGCGCTGATTTCATACGAGCAGGAGCTCTTCAAGGTCGGCAGTGGGTTATGGTGTGTGGGTTTCCATGCCAGGATCTCTCTCCAGCTGGAACGCTCACGGGCTTGGATGGCAGGCACAGCAAGTTATTTTATGAAGTGGTTCGGCTTTTATCTACGCTGCAGCAGCTACAGAAGCAGCGGCCTCCAGGCTATGTCCTGGAGAACGTTTCTCCGCTGTCGCACAGACCCGGAACCAAGATCAGGGACGAAGTGTTCCCGTACATTGCCAGTGTTATTGGCCGACCAGTGTCCTTTGACGCAGCGCAAGCAGGTGCCTACGCTCACCGATTGAGGGCGTACTGGAGTAACCTGTTCCAGAACCACCAGTTCCGCTCCGTGATGGGCAAGGTGGCGAGGCCAGAAGGGCGGGTCGTATCATCGATCCTATGCAAGGGCTGGCAGCCCAGGCCTGTGGTGAGGACAGACCGCGCACCCCACTATGTGGTGAACGTGGTGGGAGAACCATTGAGGGCCCTTCCCACCATCATGGCAACGCAAGGATCTAGAGCATTCAGAAGAGCGAGAATGGGCACCGTTGTGCGCAGCGCCGACGAGGACACTGAGGAGGAATCCCGAGAGGTGAACCTCGACGAGAAATCGCGAGCCATGGGCTACAGTGCAAGTGAACTACGCATGGCGGATGGCCTGAACGACGTAGAACTGGCAAGCATTCTGGGCTTGGCCATGGATCGCAGGGCTATGGAGCTGTTGATGGCGGTCGCAGAAGCGAGCAGGAAGGGACTTCCTCACAGCGAGGAGTCCCCAGTGGCGGAGAATTCCCCAGGACAGCCTATCGCTGTAGACAACAACTGGGCAGACCATGCGAGGTCGGACCTTCAGCAGAGACAAGCTTTGCTGGCAGAGTGGGTTGGAAATTCAAACGCATACACTCAGCAGGTGGCGAAGACTATGAGTCACCGTGACTGGGAAGAGAAGTTGCAGACGATGTGCTCGCAAGGGCAGAAAGGTGCACAAGGAATCGGTGCCAAGCGACAGAGCGCAGGGACCAAGAAGAAGAAGGAGTGGCAGCTCTACGCCATTGACCAATACCGTCTAAGGCACAAGAGTCACTTCGTGAAGGAGGGCGCGACCCAACCAGCACGCGCTGAGGTGCCTGCTTGGAGTCCGCCTGGTAAAGACAAGGAGATGAGAATTCCGAGGCTTGCATGTACCACCAGATTTGTGGACTTGGTGGCCAGCGTTGCAGAACAACAGGCTGATCGCGACAAGCATCGAGACATACATGATGATGTGTGGTGTCTCAGATGGCTGAAGTCTGATGCGGCAGCGTTAAATTGCCGGAGGACGAAGTTCGCCGAGTAAAGAGGCGCGCGGCACGACACCGATGGGATGAGGCCACGGATGAGATCTACATGATCACGCTGTCGGGCAAGGAGGTGAGGATACCAGGGAACATATCAAACTTTTATGTCGTACGGCCAACACTCAAAATTTCCATCGGCCAAGTTTCGGCCATCTCGGCCAAAATCTAAAATTGCCCGCCGCAGGCGCAAAATTTTAATTTTAAGTATGACAATATCATAAAAATCGCACAATTTCGGGAAAATTTTCAAAATTTTACATAATTCGTCTCGGCCAACAAGCAAAAGTACCCACGGCCAAACCTCGGCCACAGCCTTCATCGTACGGCCACAGACCGGCCATAGGCGGTTGATATGTTCCCTGGAGGATACCAAATAAAGCCTGCCGACCGTTTGGCATTGGTCAAGGAGTACCACTTCAGGACTGGCCATTGGGGCATAAGGCGCACACAACATCTTTTATGGCAGCGACATTGGTGGGCTGACCTGAAGAAGGACGTGGAGGCGGTGGTCACTCAGTGTGAGACCTGCCAGCGAGTAAAGACTCACTACGCGAGGGAAGAGGCGGTCTTGTCCCCTTTGGAGATCGTATCATTCATGTATCGTTGGTCACTGGACTTGGCATGGCCTTCAAGAAGGGTGACGAGGTCTGGTAACAGCAGGGTGCTCATCATGACCGAGCACTACACCAGATTTATAGTCTGCGTACCCATCCCCAACAAAGAGGCAAGCACCATTGCGGCAGCGTTTCGCAGTCATGTGCTGGCTGTATTTGGGGCGCCAGCCGAATGCTTGGTGGATGGAGGCAAGGAGTTCGAGGGCGAGTTTGAGCAGCTATGCAGGGATTGCCTGATAGACAGGAGGCTCACCTCACCAGACTCACCAGAGGGCAATGGGCTCACTGAGCGAGTAGTGCGCACGATGAAGTTCTGTTTCAAGAAGATCGCCTTGGAGAAGGGCCTCGACTACGAGTGGGACGAACAACTCTGGCCATTGGTGCTGAGCTACAATGCAGCACGCCAGGAGTCCACAGGAGTGGCACCGTTCACCCTACTGTTTGCCCAAGAGGCAGTGGTGCCGCCAGATCTGAAGCAGGCGCCTAGCATGGACTTCAGTCCGGAGGTCAGCGACGACAAGGATCGACCCGAGTCAAGGACCTTCTTCAGAGAGCACAGGTGGTGAGGCGGCTGATGGTGCATGCTGGCTGCAGTCTGGAGATCGCGCAGCACCGTGACACTTTGCACTATGAAGGAAGAAGGGTTGGTGGTTACGAGCCTAAGCCACATCAGTTCAAGGTGGGGGACTTCGTGTACATCAGACAGAAGCCTCGCAGTGGCATAGAGGTCGCCACCAAGTCCGCCATCCTTAAGCTGGTCAAGATACAGCGAAATGGTGTTGTGGTGCTCGAGGACACCACCAAGATGAAAGAGAAGAGCACTGTGCAGAGCATTGCACCATGTCACCTACAGGTGAAGGATCAGTATGACTGCAGTGCAGCCGTGCCCAGCAGACATCTTGCATGCGAGGTGTGCAGGAAGGCTGATGGAGAAGCAGAGATGTTGTTGTGCGATACGTGCAACAAGGGGTACCATTTGTGGTGTCTTACCCCAGCACTGTCTGAGGTACCAGAAGGCGAGTGGCTATGTCCTAGGTGCTCAGGCACGAGGATGCAAGCTGCTAACGCTGAGGTGCAGACCCAGGAAACTAAGGTCTCTTGCGTATTGGAGGACAGATTGGGACAGATAGGAGGAGGAGTGTGGAGGAACGGCAAGCGCAAGGCCATCTCCCCGTGAACGCACAGTGACCTTGTTTTTCTATAATCTATATTGTTGTAATAGTCTCGTTCAAGTGTGGTCATATCCCGATATATCGATATTAGAAGGGACACCACTGCAAAAAATGAAAATCAACCTCTATTATGCAAATATACATCAGAAAGTCTGCCAGCTTTGACCTCTTGCGAGCTTCAGGCGCAGGTGTCACTGCGGCTGTGGGAGGTGTGTTCTTGGGCTTCCAGTCAGCCTCATACGCGTTACGCACATAAGTGATAACCATCGATGTGATGACGGCAGGTCCATGCGATGGGGTTTTAAGGGCCCGCTTTAGCGTTTAACCCCTATTTTTGTTTGAAAACACAACTACTAAATCCAATGAACATAATGGATGAACCTAACCTAGGATAGAACGATATATATAAATCGATCTTGGTATGAATCGATCTTGGTATGAATCGATATGAATTGATTCATGAGAGGCTTTCACGATGCAAGACAATTCAGCACAATACTGCAGTGATAGTGATAGTGATAGCGAAGTGAAGATCGTAATAGTCGCTTCGCCGTTCTCGCCACAATACGCTCGGAATGGCCCGATATATCGATAGGAACTATATTATTCTGGGAGCAAATTTTGATTGTTTCCGGAACAATTAACTTTTGATTTTCCCCGTAACAATGAATTTTGGCTACGGGAAAGCATATGTAGGGTTTAGTGTTAGGTTTTTAGGGTGCCTGGCTACTGGATAAACCCCAAAATTCTCACTAAACCCTAAATATGCGTGTCCGTAGCCAAAATTCATTGTTACGGGGAAAGTCAAAAGTTAATTGTTCCGGAAACAATCAAAATTTGCTCCCGGAAAAATTAAAACCTTATATCGATATCGACCTTGACCCTTCTCGACATGTCGACAACTTTTTGGCAAATGTTCTATCGACT
Source organism: Cymbomonas tetramitiformis (assembly GCA_001247695.2). Taxonomy (NCBI): domain Eukaryota; kingdom Viridiplantae; phylum Chlorophyta; class Pyramimonadophyceae; order Pyramimonadales; family Pyramimonadaceae; genus Cymbomonas; species Cymbomonas tetramitiformis. Next base: position 9,713 of record LGRX02002211.1, read on the forward strand.
GATACCGATAACCACGAAAATCCTATCGACCGATACCGATAACTACAAATTTATTATCGCCCGATACCGACATTCTCAAAAATGTCATCGATACGATATGATATTCGCGATATTGCGGAAAAACATATCGTCATATACGATATCCCCGATATATCGAGTTATCGAGTTATCGAGTTATCGATACCGCTCCTTGCTTCAATCTTCACCTCTTCTGTAGGTTCTGCACTTCTGCTGATCTGCACATCTGCACATCTGCTCTCGGTTCGTCTGACACTACGGATTGAAACATGATTACATGCATAAATATGCTAGTTTCAAAACCTGACGAAGGCGTTATTTCATATCGGAACTGTGTGGTGGTTATCGCCGCTCTCAATGGATTTTAACAGTGACAATCGCTACCGAAGTTGGTATGAATCATTGTACCTGGTATACAGCTTTACGCTGTAAATCTTTCAGAATGGTCTCAAACGCGTAAATCAGGCAAAACATGTTGGGGTCGTTTATAGAAACATAGGTTCAAAAGGACTTATTGATATCATGAAAAGTGTTGTCGCTAAATTTTGCAAAATAATGATATGTTATCAACTTGAGGATGTGTATTTCAAAATATAAGGCGCATAGAAATATAAAGCGTATACTTGTAGCGTACTATATGCAACATCACACATATAAATACATAATATATATATGTATTATTATTATTATTCAGTATATGTATATATGTATACATACATACACATTTAAAGCGAGGACACAGCAACCCAATCAAAGGCCATGCACAGAGCATTTTAAACTGTCACAATAAGCCAAGAATTTTATATTGACCTTGATTTATGATAATACAAAATATAAATGAGCAAGTGGAAAATTCGTAAGCTACTTATTTATGAGAGATGCTTAGGTGTCGTGACATTCATAACGAAAGGTGATATGGTGCTTTGGTTGGCCCTCATATAGACTCACTGTACCCGAGACACATCGTCTTCTCTCGGACCGTTTCTCTTCTTGCTCGCCATTCACCGACAGTGATGGTTAAGGCAGCCTAATTGCCGGTAATTTAGAAATGGGCCCCGGTAATACCGTGGATACGAGTGTCTCTTCGTAGACATCATCTAATATAGATGTTCGAAGTTGACTTCGAGCTGGGAGACACTTGCCGTAGCCAGGGTTCAACGCGGAAATAAACGCACGGAAGAAAACGGTGTCCACGACAGCAAACGGAATTTTGCAAGCGAAGAAGAAACGCCCAAGTAGGAAGTTCAAGGCGATCACTTGCGCTTCAGTAACAACCTGAACCCCGAAATCCTGCAAGACCGATTGTCGTTCACGCCGTTTGGTGGCAGTAGGATCAGAGTCTTCGATCACGCTCTCCTCGGCAGCAGCTAGACCCTGCTGATCTGACATTTCCTGTTCCTTGCGTTTCTTATCGTATGCCACACGCCATTCCTTGGCTTTATCGGCGCTACTCTTAGTTGTGAGCTGAACCTTATGCTCATCGGGGACGTTACGACACTCCAAGATTTTGATCAACAACTTTCCTGAATTGATTTTATGATAGGCAACGTTCGTTTTGACCGTCTCGTCATACTTGCATACTAACGACGTGCGCACGTTGAGAGCACACGGTTTCTCGGACTGCAAAGTTTGCTGGTATTCTGCCACGTCGTGAAACAAGCTCAATAAGAACTTGTGCTTGTCACCGAAGCCAGACTGGCCACGCAGGGGAGTGCTCAAAGCGTCGTAGATGTCTTTCGGCACTCTGTGCACGTTGCCATAGGAATCTTTCCAATCGACTAAATCGACGCCCCCAGGAATGAGGGACATATCGTCCCCACAAGTATCCGCACCGGATGCCATCCCTGATCCGATCGAGAACTTTGTAGTGAAAGTTTGGACTGTTCGAGGTCCAGGTCGTTCTCTAGCACACCCGAAAGCTTGGCGTGCTTTCGGGTGTGCCGCAAAGTTTCTAGTTGATCCATTGCGAAAAAGCTATCGCCGCCGATCTGGGCATCATCTGGTAAAATCGACGGTAATCTGAGCTCGAATCGGTAATTTACCATGGTGTTACTGCATTACCATGGTAATTACCGGCAAGATCCTTAAGTATGGGAGGAACCCGATTATGGGGCTCGGTAATACTCGGTAATTTACCGGTAATTTACCGGTAATTACCTTCCCGGTAATTACCAAAAATAATTACCCGGCTGCCTTAGTGATGGTTTCTTTCGTAACTGTGTGATAGCCAAGAATGATTGGACAAAGGAAAAGTTGTCAAAGTGGTCAAGCTGCTGCTAGCTGCTGCTATGAAATCATTTGCAAATAAGCCAAGGCACAGACGGGATCAATACAGTCTGTGGGAGTCTCTCTCGCTCCATCTCTCACGTAATACTGTCTGGAATTTCCAGACGCGCGTGTGCAGTTGTGGATAAATTGTTGAAACATAAAGTAGAAAACCATAAGCATAAAACGTAAAGCATAAAAGGGAACAAAGAGTGGGGTAATTGTGAAGTCACGGAATCATTCGTGGAGCCAAAAAAAATTCGTGGAGACATGATGAATTCCAGAGGTGCGGTCCATCAGTCCATCAGGAGAGTAGGGCGCGAAAAAGAAACACAACATTCGGGCAAAACAGGGGTAAGCGAAGTTTCAAGAAGCATTTACACCAAGAATTTCACGGGAAATACTGTAAACACGAAAACATCGCGAAACTTGACGTCCGATGCACCAATAATGTGGCAGAAGACGCGCTGCGAATCTGCGATTTTCCGCGGCCAAAAAATAGGGGTTTTAAGGGAAAACATATCATTCGCAGTTTCAGGGGCAAGGGAAGTTTTAAGAAGCATCCTACCGTAGAATTTCACGGCGAACATGAAAATAACGTGAAACTCGACGTCCGATGCGCCAACCTTGTTCCATAAGACGCGCTGCGTATCTGTGATTTTCAGTGGCAAAGAAATAGGGTTGTCAAGGGAAACGACTTGTTTCCGCAAAATCAAGGGCACGAAGGGAAGTTTCAAGAAGCATCCTACCGTAGAATTTCACAGCGAACGCGAAAATTACGTGAAACTTGATGTCAGATGAGCGAATATTGTGCCAGAAGACGCGCAGGAGAGTGTTCTGCTGTTTTCGCTCGGCTGGAAGACCAGGCGCGTGCGTTCTGGGAGTTCAATCGGATTTGTGGATACAAAAATGAAGCGGTCACCTCCAAAGATTCCCTCGATGGAATTATACGAGATACGTGTCGGGTATAAATACGGGCAGGGGCAATGCCACAACTTTTGGAGGTACAAAGTTTTTGTCGTAAGTAGGGCCCTCACTCCCGGACTTATTGCGTTGGGTGGGGTGGGGTCGAGAGATGCTGCTGTCCGCTGGGGGGTGGGGGTCTGCGAATCCATCGTGTCCGGAGGATGACATACCCGGATGTCCGGAGGGTCCAGGGTGCGGGTGCATCCGTCTCGACGCGTCGGTTTTCGTTCACAATCCAATGGTTTCGCACATGCATAGCACGCTTCATAAGCTTGTATATCCTGTTGAATTGCCCCGGGAATGTATTTGACCATACTCCAGCGGTGTTTTTAAGCGTCGTATCCAATCGTCGAGGGATATCCGCTTACATCCCTTTAAGTATTTCACATGGCACCCCAAGGGGGGTCGAATTGACCAAGTTGGGAGTTTGGGTATTGCCCGCAAAAATCTCCAATGTATTGTAGTGATGATAATACATGTATTACCTAATTCGATGTTGATAAAAACGATGATGAATTCGGTTTTGGCCAATTCCATGCCGCGTGATGTCAATACTGGCTGAAACCCTAATGGGTATGTCTGGAATGACACTAAAATAGTTAGGGTTTCGGGATGTAAATGAGTTTATATATCGATATAATGACAACTTAATATCGATATCGACTTTCGATGCCTCTTTGA
>LGRX02002212.1:0-11438 GCA_001247695.2 Cymbomonas tetramitiformis
AATAATTCCTAAAACGCGAGAACTCCGCAAGTTCGCGCGATATAGGAGCCAAACAGTACCGAGGCCAGCTGCTTTCCTCCACCCCCTACAGTTGTGCACATGCCTATCATCCCCCGTGCGCACACAATGAAAGCCGTGCAGGCTTTGACCGTGCAATGCCCTTGCAGGTGTGCGGTGGCTGCCCTTGAATAATTCCTAAAACGCGAGAACTCCGCAAGCTCGCGCGATATAGGAGCCAAACAGTACCGAGGCCAGATATCCCCCACCCCCTGCAGTTGTGCACATGCCTATCATCCCCCGTGCGCACACAATGTAAACTGTGCAGGCTTTGCCTGTGCAATGCCCTCGCGGGTGTGTGGTGGCTGCCCTTGAATGATTCCTAAAACGCGAGAACTCCGCAAGCTCGCGCGATATAGGAACCAAACAGTACCGAGGCCAGCTGCTTTCCTCCACCCCCTGCAGTTGTACACATGCCTATCATCCCCCGTGCGCACACAATGAAAGCCGTGCAGGCTATGACCGTGCAATGCCCTCGCAGGTGTGTGGTGGCTGCCCTTGAATAATTCCTAAAACGCGAGAACTCCGCAAGTTCGCGCGATATCAAGGTAAGGTTTGCGCGGAGTCCAAAAATGCAAAAACTTTTCAAAAATCTTTTATTTGATAAATGGGTTACCCAGAGCACCCTGTACATACTGCGCACTTCAGGTATCAAATTGACCACGTTAGTGAAAAGTTATGGTCGATACCGCTCGGTCACCCCCCATACTTAACCATACTTAAGCGCAAGCTTAAATCGCTCGTATCTCAAAATCTAGATTTTGAAAAGTTTTTGCATTTTTGGACTCCGCGCAAACCTTACCTTGATATAGGAACCATATACCGAGGGTAGGCCAGCTACCCCCCACCCCCTGCAGTTGTGCACATGCCTATCATCCCCCGTGCGTACACAATGAAAGCCGTGCAGGCTTTGCCCGTACAATGCCCTCGCAGGTGTGTGGTGGCTGCCCTTGAGTAATTCCTAAAACGCGAGAACTCCGCAAGTTCGCGCGATATAGGAGCCAAACAGTACCGAGGCCAGCTGCCCCCCACCCCCTGCAGTTGTGCACATGCCTATCATCCCCCGTGCGCACACAATGAAAGCCGTGCAGGCTTTGACCGTGCAATGCCCTCGCGGGTGTGTGGTGGCTGCCCTTGAATAATTCCTAAAACGCGAGAACTCCGCAAGTTCGCGCGATATAGGAACCAAACAGTACCGAGGCCAGCTGCTTTCCTCCACCCCCTGCAGTCGTGCACATGCCTATCATCCCCCGTGCGCACACAATGAAAGCCGTGTAAACGCTTTGCCCGTGCAGTGTCCTCGCAGGTGTGTGGTGGCTGCCCTTGATTGAATATTTCCTAAAACGCGAGAACTCCGCAAGTTCGCGCGATATAGGAACCATATACCGAGGCCAGCTGCCCCCTCCACCCCCTGCAGTTGTGCATATGACTATCATCCCCCGTGCGTACATAATTAAAGCCGTGCAGGTTTTGTCCGTACAATGCCCTCGCGGGTGTGTGGTGGCTGCCCTTGAATAATTCCTAAAACGCGAGAACTCCGCAAGTTCGCGCGATATAGGAAGCATATACCGAAACCAGCTGCCACTCACCCCCTGCAGTTGTGCACATGCCTATCATCCCCCGTGCGTACACAATGAATGCCGTGCAGGCTTTGCCCGTGCAATGCCCTTGCAGGTGTGTGGTGGCTGCCCTTGAATAATTCCTAAAACGCGAGAACTCCGCAAGTTCGCGCGATATAGGAACCAAACAGTACCGAGGCCAGCTGCCCCCTCCACCCTTTGCAGTTGTGCACATGACTATCATCCCCCGTGCGTACACAATGAATGCCGTGCAGGCTTTGCCCGTGCAGTGTCCTCGCAGGTGTGTGGTGGCTGCCCTTGAATAATTCCTAAAACGCGAGAACTCCGAAAGTTCGCGCGATATTGCCTATCATCCCCCGTGCGTGCGTACACAATGAAAGCCGTGCAGGCTTTGCCCGTGCAATGCCCTCGCGGGTGTGTGGTGGCTGCCCTTGAATAATTCCTAAAACGCGAGAACTCCGCAAGTTCGCGCGATATAGGAACCATATACCGAGGCCAGCTGCCCCCTCCACCCCCTGCAGTTGTGCACATGCCTATCATCCCCCGTGCGCATACAATGAATGCCGCGCAGGCTTTGCCCGTACAATGCCCTCGCAGGTGTGTGGTGGCTGCCCTTCGTTGAATAATTCCTAAAACGCGAGAACTCCGCAAGTTCGCGCGATATATAGGAACCAAACAGTACCGAGGCCAGCTGCCCCCTCACCCCCTGCAGTTGTGCACATGCCTATCATCCCCCGTGCGTACACAATGAATGCCGTGCAGGCTTTGCCCGTACAATGCCCTCGCAGGTGTGTGGTGGCTGCCCTTGAATAATTCCTAAAACGCGAGAACTCCGCAAGTTCGCGCGGTATAGGAACCAAACAGTACCGAGGCCAGATGCCCCCCACCCCCTGCAGTTGTGCACATGCCTATCATCCCCCGTGTCATACTATTGTACTGTCATGCTGTCATACCCCATACATCTGATACTCGATTTCATCGTCTTTCTGATCCCGATGTGAACCCGACCATCCCCCGAGGGTCTGACTAAGTACCACGATGACTACCCCACAGCACTGTCATACTACTATAGTGTCATAGTGTCATAGTGTCATACTGTCATACCCCGGATATCTGGTACTCATTCTCATCGTGATTTCAAGCCCAATTTCACTGTCATCGTGTCAATCCCAGATTACTCCCGATGACCCACACATACGCACAGATATATCGGCTCACGCTGTGCCTCCGGGCACAATCGTCATGCTTATTGTCCGCGGCACCCGCGTCATCATCGTCATCCGAATCTGGCAGCTTCTCCTTACTCCAGGTCACATCACCTGCACCCGAATCGTCACTGTTCGTAGGCGTCGATTGTACAGCCTTACGCCCAGTGTATGAAATTCCGCGATACTCATACTCGTCAGTCACAATCGCCTGCTTCCAGAAAGCATTACTGATCGGTAATGAAAACGGCGCTACAGGCTCCTTCGCTCGAGCAGTGACATCTTCCAGAAACCAGCCACCGCCCCCCGAGCGCTCCCAGTGGCGTAGCGCTCCAGAAGGATGGACGATAATATGCTGCCAGCTATAATCGAGCCCATGCTCTCGCTCCCCATAGTACGCAGTCAATGGCTCGGGGGTCCCTTTTCGTGCCCATTTCCATTGCGCGGCCCCATTGGGTAGAAATACAATATACCAATCGAACGGCTTAAAATGGCCAGTGTCCCCTGGCACACTCAGTGGTAATCGGTTGCGATTAGGGCTGAGTACCCGCACCCCCCACTCTGCTTTCGTGGCAGTTTTCAAGGCAGTTGTTGTTACTCACAATATCAGAATTAGGCAGATTTTTCGAGCGGCCGCTAGCGCGGGGCTTTTTTTTCTCCCACCATCCCTAGCAGCATCACTTTCGGCCTGGGGGGAGTAGATTTCCCCAAGACGTTTTTCGGTTCGTAAACTCTAGCAGCAACCACTGCTCTAGAGGGGGCCCACTTCCCCCCCTCCCCAGCAAGTAGCAACACGCGTGTTCTATCTTGCCCCCCCCGAGCAATGTTCGCCCGCCCAAAGATCTTTCAGCAAGTTGCAAGTGCTTGTTACAGTTTGAGGCAGTATTTGCGCAACGTTTTTTGAAGTTTGTGCAAAGACTTTGCTTCAAAGATCTTTGCGCAAGATCCAACTGATCAGTAATTGCTAAAGAAATCTTTGCGCAAAGTCGGGCTAACTTCAAAGATCTTTCAGCAAGTTGCAGATGCTTTTCAAAGTCTGAAGTAGTATTTGCGCAAAGATCTTTGCTTCAAAGATCTTTGCGCAAGCTCCAACTAATCAGTAATTGCTAAAGAAATCTTTGCGCAAAGTCGGGTTAACTTCAAAGATCTTTCAGCAAGCTGCAGATGCTTTTCAAAGTCTGAAGTAGTATTTGCGCAAATATCTTTGCTTCAAAGATCTTTGCGCAAGATCCAACTGATCAGTAATTGCTAAAGAAATCTTTGCGCAAAGTCGGGCTAACTTCAAAGATCTTTCAGCAAGTTGCAGATGCTTTTCAAAGTCTGAAGTAGTATTTGCGCAAAGATCTTTGCTTCAAAGATCTTTGCGCAAGCTCCAACTAATCAGTAATTGCTAAAGAAATCTTTGCGCAAAGTCGGGTTAACTTCAAAGTTCTTTCAGCAAGCTGCCGATGCTTTTCAAAGTCTGAAGTAGTATTTGCGCAAAGATCTTTGCTTCAAAGATCTTTGTGCAAGCTCCATCTAATCAGTAATTGCTAAAGAAATCTTTGCGCAAAGTCGGGTTAACTCCAAAGACCTTTGCGCAAGCTGCCGATGCTTTTCAAAGTTTAGAGTAGGTTTTGCGCAAAGATCTTTGCTTCACAGATCTTTGCGCAAGCTTCAACTACTCCTTAATTTGCAAAGAAATCTTTGTGCAAAGTCGAGTTAGCTTGACACAAACTTTGCTTCAAAGATCTTTGCGCAAGCTTTCAACTGCTCCGTAACTGCTAAAGCAAACCTTGCGCAAAGTCAACTCTATTTATAGTAATATTTTGTTTAGCGATGTCTATTTCTTTTTCGACTTGTTTTTTTTCAGCTTAAGTACGTTCTCGAAATTATACGATTTAGTATGGTCTCAAAATTCTATTTTTTTGTTCGCTAAATATTTTACTATACTTTTTACCGCTAAAAATATTTACAACCTTTTCACTCACTATTTCATAAAAAAATAACACATCACAATTTATTAACATTATTTCGACATATTTCACGCACACAAAAACCAACAATTTACAAACACACGAAACGCACGTTTTTTTTTAACAACAGAAGTCACACATTAAAACCACCATAATTCAAACATACATAACTTATCCACTAAACCTAGCATATTTCAAAAATCAACACACCATACATATTTTACTATATCATTACCGCTAAAAACGTTTACAACCTTTTCGCCAGGTGTAGCTCTCAGTTGGCACTCGATGTGGTTCTCACTTTGCACTCGGAATAGCTCTCACTCGGCACTTGGTGTGGCTCTCGGTCATCACTTGGTGTGGCTCACACTTTGCACTCGATGCGACTCTCACTTTGCACTCGGCGTGGCTCTCAGTCGGCACTCGGCGTGGGTTTCACTTGCGCTCGGTGTGGAAGGGGCAGCTTTGCTACGTTAGTATTCGGGTGTCAGAATTATTTTGCCTTAGGAAAGTTTTGCGCGAGTCGAGAAGGGGCAGCTCCGCCGCGTTAGTACTGAGGTGCAGAAAATGCCAAACAGAGTGTTCGCAGTGCAACTTTGTTATAAACCGACTATTTTCCCGGACGGCTTTGACGAATACTCTTAGTGAAAGCCTTTGATTAAAAAAATGCATGAATTTAGAGCTGGTGTGCATACAAATTTAGCAAGTCATGCTTGTAGGGAAACGCGTCTAAGAAAGCAAGGGAAATGCCCAATTTATCCACTTTCGTAACCCCCCCTCCCCCCAAAATGAAATAAAATCCTTACATCTTCACTCACTGACGCATAGGCGCGCTGTGCGCACCGCCTACGCAAACGGCGGTGTTTAGCCAACCATACTAAACAGAATATGCACAAAAGCGTGGAGTGCGTCCAGAACCTACCGATATATCCCGATTGGATATATGCACTGGTTGTGCACGGTTGACTTCGATTCTAATGGAGTTTCGCCCGTAACGCCTTCCGCAGTTTCGCGAATGATATGAAATGTCCTGAGAATTTTCGGTACCGGCCAAAAGATGTTGATATAGAGGTCGGGAAATTATAGATACATGTGTTGTGAGCTCAGGAAACCATCATATGCTCGATGCATCGTGGTGCATCTCGCGAGCTATCGATTTATTAGTTTCGCCCTTAATGCTTCCGCTTTTTCGCATTAAAAAACAATACCCACTGAATTTTCGGTTTCGGGAGTAGATATCCGACTTCCCTCTTTTGCAGGGTGTTCCACATGCTGTATGCAAGGAGGGTTCGGCGCTCACTTCCGAGTGCCCCGAGTCTATTCATCCACAGTCACACTCCCCACATGAATATCATACTCACTTCTGACACGGTCGCTAAAGTCAGTTCCCTATGCATACTGAATACGGTATCGGGCTTGCCACGCGAAGCATTCTTCACATTTCGCTGTTATTTGAGCATTATTCCCGTGTACAGCTACAGGAACATTCTTCCCGCGCCTATAACAATGGGCTCCTAGCCGACTGTGGGACGCCCGGTTCTCTTGTGGCGCCCGACAATATGACAATGTACATATACGCATACAACGTTGGGTTATCGTCGTTTGTAGTCGACGTTGTGAGCACATCTCAAGCCTATATTACCATCTTTGCATAGGAAGGTCGAGCTGCAGTCAAACAAAGCCGATACAAATGTTTCAGAGCTGCCTGTCAACGTTCTTCCTTACGATCAATGTTCTTCAAGACTAGAATGAATGCTTTTAAGTCATCACAATAGACTATAAATGATGCGATCTACTGATCACTATTATGAAAATAATGCAAAAAATTGAAATTGTGGCAGACTACCATGGTTTCCACATATTTCAAGGCACTTATCATGAAACCAACAGCTTCTGTCTGGACAATAGTACCCATCACGACCTCTCCTTGCTCCTTATCCCTGGTATTACCACCGCTAGTAAAATCGGATAATGCTGATACGCTCCTTCTCCCGCAAAGCAGATTGCTTATACTATTTACCCTAAACACGGTGCTTGAATTTGATCACATATTTGCTACGCATAAATGCATACCCAGGGAAACATACACGGCTATAGCATGATCTTGCACGCTGAGAATCAGTTGTCCCCCGTCTTCGAGATGACGGCTTTCAGCTATCTAATGCCTCTGATTCCGAGTTGGTAGCATTTCCATTGCTTGCAACTAGAAGGGAAGTGACAGCAAAGAGAACACACATTCTGTTGCCTGCACACATAGAGAAGCTATGGGTTTACCAGGTGTGCGTCCCCCACTTGGGAAGAGGATTAGTTCCTCGCGCCACTTATTCTACGTGCTTTGCCCTCTTCTGGGTTACCTTCCTGTCCCCGAAACAGCTCAGTCTGAGCAAGTTGCCCTGCGGCAGTTGTCAGATCTTCGTCCACTCCCTGCATGGAGTGCAACACGCGGTGGAAGATGGAAGCAAACATGGCGCGCACTTGGGCTCCCGAGTTCGCTGAAACCTGCGGTGTATGACAAGACTTATCATGTCAATATCAGACCATCAGTACCATAAGGTTCCTGGTAGAAACTGGAAAGATCACTTCGTATTCATTTACACCCGAGGTCCTTGGCCGTAAGCTGAAGCAGTTCCCAAAGTTTCCAGTGTCAAGCTATTCAAAGTTATGAGAGAGATTAAGTGATGGGAGGATATTCTCAGAAATTGCAGGATGATACTCTGTATGAAAGTGTACTGACCAACGCAAGAGATGGTGCCACAAACAGACAAGCAGCTCCGCAGCAAAAGGCGGCATAAAGGGGAAAAGTATGCTAGAGCAGGTTGCATAAACCGCAAATGTGCGCCCAAAGCGGTCTCAAAGGTCACAGTGAAGGTTTTGGAGGGCGCTGCTGTTCCCGTCACTCATAAAGCCACTTCGACATCGCCGAGCAAAAGCAGGCAGTCGTTCGGTTATCTTCACTGCACAAGCTTTTGCCCAGGAGGGAGGGAGCTGGTTGTCGGTCGGTGTTGAAACCACCTCGAAGAAGAGGAAACCATTCGACTCGGCCCATTGACGGCCTTCCTTCTCGCTTACCACCCTGCGTCCAACGTCAACCTTGTTGGCTGCCACGACCACAATGGCATTCTGAGCCCCGAACCTGCACTCTCCATATGCCACACCCTCAGTGCTGAGAACAAGGCTGTGCAGGAAGACGTGCAGAGGGGATCAAGACCACCGAAGGAACAAACAGGGAGGAAGGCGGAATTGTGGCTTGTCTGGAAAGTTGAGGAGGAGGCATGGGGAGGAGGGAGGCGAGAAAAGGGTGCACGGGGGGTTCTGGAATACTGAGGAGAAGGCGTAGGGTGGACGGGGGAAGGATGTGCGGAGTGGGCTGGAAGGCTTCGGAGATGAGCGAAAATTGTCAGTGAGTCCTAAGGGGGGGGGTTGTGAAAGGAAGGAAAGGTTTTGGGGGGCTTGAGGGGAGGGCTACCCGTGAGTAGAGAGAGCTTTTTCGCCGCGGGGGGGGTTGGAAGGTGAAGAGCTGAGGATAGGACAGTCTTAAGTGGGTAAGGGCGGTGCAGTAAACGGAGAGGAAACGGGTAATGCAGTGGAGGGTAGGGGCGAGTCGTTTGAGAAAGCCAACCAACTCATGCAACTCACCCACTGAGCACTGCCTGAAGCCGAGAGGGACCTTGACTGTATTTATCCAGGAACACTTCGAGCCTATGGGGAAGGGCAATACCTAGCAGATTCATCAATCCAACTGTCAAGTGCCTCGAAGCTGTTGCGACTTGTACAGTCATACACCAGCATGCATCCTTGTGCATCACGATAGAACTCGTTGCGCACCTGCCATGCCGCCCACAGAACTGCCAATCTTTGCACCGATTTGACATACAGGTGTTGATTGCACCGATATGACATACAGGTGTTGATTGCACCGATATGACATACAGGTGTTGATTGCACCGATATGATATACACGTGTTCATTCTCGATCCCACTGCGTGCGCGCAAGCTGAGGGCGCACATCGAAACCGTTCGAATTTTCGTGCTCTAGTTTCCACTGAGACGGCTGTTTCTCCACACAGCCCGCGACTTGCCAGGTTGTATGTTGAGGGCCTCATTTCTTGAGGAATATCATTCGCCTGGCAGCGGAGTATATACGGGAAGAATTTCTATTCAGGGCTGCCGTGTGTTTCTGCTCTTTGTTGGAACAGTCTTTACGGTGGACAGAGCTGAAAAACTTCTCTGCAAGAACGAAAATAGGGCAGACGTCTGGCTAGCTTATGTTGAAAACAAGCTCAATTAAAATAAATCCCGCGGAGGGGGCACGAACGTAGGGGGCGTGTGCTGGTTCTGCAGGGTGCGCGTGAGAGCACGCCAAGTGCCTGGTGATTTGAGCGAGACAACACCAAGCGCGCGGTGACTTGAGTGGGACAACGCCAGGTGCGCGGCGGCGTATATTCGGACTGCTTCGGGCGCGGGTGTTTCTCGTGACGAGTTGTTACGAGACATGAGTACAATGCGTATTGCAAATCAGCATACGATAACAGGAAAATTGTGAAATAGAGACCATGACAAAGCGAACTATGCAACAGTTTCTATCGTCACGTGCTTAGCACGTTGCTAGAATAGCATACGGGATACGAAAGCATGGTGGGAAGAGCAGTGTTCAGTATTAGGAAAATGCCTTTCGTTGGCTGATTTCAGTAAGAGGTAAGATTTCTCTCACCTCGAAGTATTCCGACCCTCCGGCCAGGTCCCACAAGTTCACGCGCAAATCCCAGTTGCCAAGGCGCACGCTCTGCAAATCCCAGTTGCCAAGGCCCGCGGCTGAAGGTGCTCAGCTCGGAAATTGTAAACGGTCCACAAAGTGACTACAGCTGTCACAAACAATCCCTCAAACGAGCAGTACAGTGTGTAGCTTAACAGAGAAGCTGATTTTTTTTATGCACAGTAAAACACGTTCGCAAGTTTTGTAACTATGATATGCAAGGAAACTCTATGCGTAACTGCAATGGTCGATGAAGTGTCGACAGTCCCTTCTCTTCGCAAGGGACACTGGACCTCGATACCTCCGGCTAGCATGCCCTCAAGCGGGGCTGAAACCCGCCAAGCACGGCCGACCGGTCCGTAGAACTGGTCTCAACGTTGAGGGCGACAGCTCCTATGTACGAGCACGTTTCAGCATGCGAATGGCAACAAGGGGGAGCCCGACCTTTACTCCATAGTCCACTCCAATGGTGCCAATGTACTTTTGCACAAACTTCTCCTCGCAATAGCGCTTGATTAGGCACGACTTGCCCACCCCCGCGTCGCCCATGGAGATTATCTTGATACGTACAACCTGCTGCCGCTTCAGTTTTTGCTTTGCGCGAGCGCGCGCATCGGAGAGCGCTTGGACCGCCCCCGAGGCGTTGCTCGCGGCTCGGGCAGCACTGCAACACAAAGAGCGGCCCATGAGACTGAGCATTGGACCCAGCCAGCTAAATATGCAAAAATAAACGCGACTTTGCAATCCTGGGTGAGGTGTGAGCGTACCGCATGCCGCCCCCGGCTCGTCCTCCGTCCGTCGTCGTGAAAACTTCTGCGCCTAAGGCGGCGCTTACGTGATTGTATGGTCTAAGTGCCCTCCACGAGAACAGCACGTGTCTTTCAAAAGGTGCTCACGTTGGCGTTTGAGCAGTGTTGGTATTCGGTGTACCCAGGTGTTACTGGCGCGCGCGCGTTCTTCCTTTGGCAGCGGGAAGGCCGTTAAAATTAAAACTTTCGTCGTTCGCCTATCACCTTCCTACTGAAGACAAAATATTGGAGGGTGCAGATTTGACGGTTTCGCCAAAGGAGGGCAAGAGCACAAGAGGGGAAGCCTTTCTTTATGTGTCACTGGAACATGAAGGGGGTGCCCACGCAGACAAGACAACGGGAATAATCCCCTTATCGAAAAAGCTTTCACCTCGCTTGAGCAACGGACACAACAAAATAATACAGTATCCACGACAGACCGAAACAGTTATTCGCACAATGCTGAAAGTCGTGCTTTGCCTTTCGTTTGAGTGTCACTTGGACGCTGCTGCCTGATGGGCTCACGTCAGCTCAGCTGCGCTGCCCTCCGGCTCGCCTCGCCTGCGCTGCGCTGCAATTTAGAATTTTTCAGTGACAGTGTGAGTCCCGATGTGGGAAACTCAGCACATCGAAATTGAAGCCATGCTCCAGACCGCACGATCTCTACGGTTTCATTTTCACAGATCGCCTCATCGGACACTTCCTCGGATGTGCTCCTACAAAACAAAGGTCAACAACGATAAAACATGACCATCCGCATTATGAGTCTCGTTGTTTGCAGTGGATATATCCACTAAGTATATATCATTGTAATATAACAACCATTCGCCGTATCATGCTCGCTGGTCGTGATATTGGGGGTTTACTTCCTTCGAGTTGTGTCCGTTCACCGTTGCTCTTCAAGGCGCTCAATTCTCGGATGCAGGGGCGTGTGCTTACTTCTCGGATGCAGAGGCGTGTGCACTGATCCCGAGGGAGAAATGGCTTCAGATTTATTTTCGAAACACCCTTGCTATACAACGAGAAGCGTGACTTGTAGGTGCACTTGCAGGTATTACCCCCTTGAGAGTACAACGCTATGAACACGCTTAGAAGGGGTC